>RJWH01004293.1:0-103438 GCA_004363575.1 Solenodon paradoxus | reverse complement strand
GATCTTCTGCAGCGACCTTGCGTTCACCAGGCTCTTCAAACCTCTGCAGTCTGCACATAGTGTTCCCTGTGTTGAAAATGGCCTTCCTGGAGTGCCCTGGTGGCTGAAAGATTAATTCACCACAGTCCACAAACATCCCAAGGACCCAGCTTCCTGACCCAGGGCCAGGAAGAACCACCATGACGGACAACTAAACAAAACGCTTCTTCCTCCTCTTTCTGCCTGTCTCTACTCACCCTTGCTCCTGCTGCACCTTCCTTTGGGGCCCTGCAGGCCAGCATTGACTCAAAGTCCACCATTTCTGGCTGGATGACCTTTAGGCAAGTTATCTCCTCTCTTTAGGAGCCAGTTTTTTTCCTTCCTAAAGTGAGAATAGACAAAAGAACTCACTTTACTTGCTTTTTGCGAGGAGTAAATGCAACATTGCAGGTAAAGAGCTTAGCACGCAATCAGCTCTCACTATAAGGCTGCTGCATAGAAATGGACATTGTTACTAAGGATCAGTGATTCTATGGTCTTCCGCCCCTGCGCTAGAGGCTTGTGGTTTTCCCTCACCTGCCTGGCGCCCGCTCCATTCAAGCTCGCTCAATGAGATCCCTCCTCGCGCAGGTGAGGAGTTTCATGATGTGGAGGACGCGGCGATCTACAAGAAGATGCTGGCCCGGGACGAGCGACGTTTCCAGGTGGCCGACCAGGACGGAGACTCGATGGCCACTCGGGAGGAACTGACAGCCTTCTTGCACCCGGAGGAGTTCCCCCACATGCGGGATATTGTGATTGCTGTGAGTGGGGCTCCCCGCTCCCCACCCATCTCCTGGGACCCAGGTTCCTGATCCAGAGCTCGTCTCTCGTGCTTACTGATGGGGATCCTGTCACCTGGTCCTCTGACACCTCCCCAGGGAACGCAGGTCAATGGGAGGTGACATCTCCCATGAGCACCCCCGGTTCCCTGTGTCAAATCTCCCTTCATTTGGCCTTCTCCAGCCTGTGTTCACATTGGGGGTCACCTACCTGCCCCCAGAAGTCCCTCAAGGAGCCCCTATTCTGGCTGAACCCTAGGAAGCTCTAAGCAGAAGCCCCCCCATCTTGTTATTCCTTTGTAATGTTTTTATGACCTCCTGCTCCTTCCTAGTGGAAAAGAGAGGAGGGAAGGAAAGAAGGCAGGGAGGGAGTGAGAGGGGAAGCAAGGAAGAGGAGGAAGGAGCATTATAAGGAAGGAAGTGAGGACAGAGAGGAGGAAGCGCTTTATTTTTATTTAGTTGTTCACACTGGTTGTTTCCCTCTGAACCCAGAACTTCAACCCAGGGGTGTGTGGCCTTCATCCTTCAGAGGCGACTGACCCAACCTCTGCTCCACGGAGATGTTAATTTTTAGAGCCATTTTAGGTTCACAGAGAAATTATTGAAAGGAAGACCCAGAGCTCCCATACACCCTCCTGACCCCCAAGCTCCCCCACTATCAACACCCCCACCACAGGGGTTCATTTGTTTGAATCAACAAACCTACAATGATACTGGCTATCACCCCAAGTCCATTGTTAACATTAGGCGTCCCTCTTGCAGGAAGGATTCATAGCCGTGGCTACCATACCTTGCTTCACAAGTGGGTTTTCAAATGCAATGACGTGTATTTCTCGAGTAGGTAATACACTGATGCGGTTAAACATAGTGGCCTGTCGGGGGCCGCACAGCTGAGTGAGTGAGTTTGACGGTAACAAACAGGGAATAGGAGCCGTTGGCTCAAACAAAACAAAACAAGCAGAGAAGTCTTGAGTGCGTGTCAAGGTGATGCACGAAATGCACTTGACTCTTGAAGAACTCGGGGGCCGGGGAGGCACTGAGTGCAGGTAAGTTTTAGTTCGCTCTTCAGCGTCCGCAGGTTGGGCCAGTCGGTGCTGCGCATGCACGCGCTCCTTGGCGGAACCCGTGAACGTGCTACCAGGGACAGGAGAAAAGTCTGCAATGACTGTTCCAGGAAACATCACTCTGATGCTTCAAATGGAGTTAAGGTCTAGGCTCTCAGCGAAATCTAAAGCACTTTCTCCCTTTGGGAAGTGTTTGCTGGGGCATGAGAAAGTTGATAGGCATGCAAAGGGGCTCTCCCTTTGTGAAACCAACCTGTCTATCACAGGACGTCTGGGGTCCCTGGCGCACAGCCCCAAAGTACTGCTAGGGCCCACGTCACTGTGAAACCCCAGAAAGCCCCCAGATTTCCCACACACACCCCGCGGACAATTATGCCCTGTGGAGTATGCCCCAGTGCCTGTCCCCACAGCTGCAGGATCTAGGTGTCTCAGGAGACTTCTCCTCCCTACCAGCCCCAATGCCTCTCTCTCCCCAGGAGACCCTGGAGGACTTGGACAGGAACAAAGATGGCTACGTCCAAGTGGAGGAATATATCGGTGAGTGCCTCTGAGACCATGTCCTCTCCCCAGCAAGGCTGGGAGCCCCAAGTAGATCACACAGATGGCTGGAATGGCCTTCTGAAGTTTCTTGAGTTCCTGCACCCACCAAACATTTATTGAGAACCTACTATGTCCCAGGTCCATGAAGCATTTATCCAGCACCTACTGTGTGTAAGAGCCAAAAAGTTACTCAGTGTGCGTGGGAGCATCTGGTGTTTCTGCAAAATCAGGGCGGAGGAACTATATTTGCATCAGTGGGAGATGGGGAGTTTACTAGGAAAGCAAAGCCTGGGTCCTGTTTTGGATGCTGGGGAGCCCTTGTGACATCCCCCGTTTCCCCTTGGTCCTGCCACTCTCCTAGCCTTCGGGGCCGAGGATTTTTTTTTAAAGATCGGCACAGGAAGGAATGAAGGCACGTAGGCAGGAAGAGAAAGGAGGAAGAAACACTTCATTGTTTCATTGTTTGCTTATTTTTAAAGGAAAGGCACAGAATGAAGGCAAGTGGATAGGCTGGCAGGAAGAGGATGAAGAAGAAGCACTTTATTTATTTATTATTTTATTTAGTTGGTCACACTGGTTCTTTCCCCGGGACTCAGGACTCGAATCCAGGGGTATGTGGCCTCGGCTTCTTTGGAGGTGATTGATCTAACCACTACTCCACCACTTGCCAACACTTTATTTTTATTTAGTTCATCTTGATTATTCCCTCCGAACTTGGGACATGAACCTGGGTCCTTGGGATGTATGTGAACTATGCTGGCCAGACTTGTCCACTAAACCACTACCAGGCGTGTGTCTGGGCCGAAGAATTTAGCTGAGAAGAAAGTTATTGAAAATTTTCAAGTTTGGCATGCTCTGGTGGTTTAGCGGTTTGGTCCACCGCCTCTGAAAGAGCGCAGTCCATCTCCATCTCAAGGATTCAGGTTAGTGTTCTGGGTCGGAGGGAAACAATCTCTGTGAACAACTAAATAAAAATAAAGTGTTTCATCCTCTTCTCTCTTCCTGCCTGCCGCCTACTCGCCTTCATTCCTACCTGCACCTTTCCTTTAAAACATATGTCTTTGGATGGAAATCCCATACGATCCTGTCACCCACTTCTGGGTTTTACCCAAAAGGCACAAAAGCACCTGTCTGCAGAGATGTGTGCGCCCCTGTGTTACTGCAGCCCTATTCATAATAGCAAAGGACTGGAAATTACTTACGTACCCAAAGTCAGATGATGGATGAAGAAGACGTGGTCCATACACATAGGGGACATGACGCAGCCCTGAGAAGAGAGGAAACCCTGTCATGTGAATCCACATGGAAGGAGCTAGAGATGATGGTGCGAAGTGAAACAAGTCAAAAGAAGAAAGATAGATGGCAGATGACCTCGCTCATAGGTGGAGTGTGAACAGACAAAACAAAGGGACAGACGAAACAAAACCAACTTGGACACTTGTAGCAGAACTGGGGTGACCAACAGGGTTGGGAAGAGAGAGGAAGAAACATCTTATTTATTGTATTTGTTCATCTTGGTTCTCCCTGATCCTGGGCTGCAAACCCAAGTCCTTGGAGCGCATCAGACATTTTTACTCAAAGAACCCGAACATCACGGCAGGTTCACATTCGCTTACCTTTAGCATCTTGTAAATTCATGGACGAGGTGTTATTAACCATCGTAGAGAACAGGGAACCCAGGCCCAGTGGGTCACCTGCTTGTCACAGGTGCGGCAGGACTGGAGTCTGGGTGGGCTGACCCAGGTTCCCCCCCACACACACCCCCAAACTGCCTCCCTTCCCTGTGGGGCTCCAGAGACACCTGTGAGCAGGACCCCAGGGTCCCTCTGCTAAATGTCATTTGGCAGCTGTTGGACGGTGCAGAGGTGTGGTTCCGCATGTCTCATAACTACGCCTGTAAGTGGGGTTGTGATGAGTCTCCCGAAACAAGCGGCAGTGTGGGGGCGGGGGTGGCGGTGGTCAGAGCGTCAGCCCCGTGGGCCTGACGCCCCTCGCCCCCCCACAGCGGACCTGTACTCCAAGGAGCCGGGGGAGGAGGAGCCCGCCTGGGTGCAGACGGAGCGCGAGCAGTTCCGCGACTTCCGAGACCTGAACAAGGATGGGCGGCTGGACGGGAGCGAGGTGGGCCACTGGGTGCTGCCCCCCGCCCAGGACCAGCCGCTGGTAGAGGCCAACCACCTGCTGCACGAGAGCGACACGGACAAGGTGAGCGAGAGGCCAAGGGCCAACGGCACGGGGGCAGAACTGTCCTGGGCCTGGGGCTGTCAGGTCCCTGTTTGGGGACAGGAGGGACAGAGAGATGGGACAGACACCCAGAGGGGACAGAGGCCTGGTGGGGCCATCCCTGGGCTCAGCGAGGTCTCAGGCTGCAGCTGTGTCGTCCGCTGACCCCGGGCCGTGCCTCCAGGATGGCCGCCTGAGCAAGGCTGAGATCCTGGACAATTGGAACATGTTCGTGGGCAGCCAGGCCACCAACTACGGCGAGGACCTGACACGTCACCATGACGAGCTCTGAGCCCCTGTGGAGGCCGGTGGGCCAGACCTCCCTCGGATCTGTCCCGGGCCTGCGGCAGGCGGACTCAGTCCCAAGCCGGGAGCCTGGGCACTCAGATCCATGGGTCAGCGTCTCTGCTGCGACCTCGCAGCCCCGGTCCTCCTTCCACCCTGGCCCAGGGGCTCTCCCCACCTGCAGGGGCATGACCACCCATTTCTCCCTGGCAGGGGACCCAGTCCCGCCCCCTATCTACCCACCTCCAAATCTGAGCCTCACACAACACAGACGAGACACTGACCCCACACTCCACCCGCCCGTACCCCCTTTCTGCCAGGGAGTCAATAAAAGCCAGTGCTGGGTCTACCCGTGTGTGTCTCTCTGAGGGGGTGACAAGGGCCCTCGGGAGGAATTGGGGGCTGTGAGGGGGAGGAACATGTCCAGGGCGGGGGACAAGGCATTGAAGAGGGGCTCTGAGAGTGGTCAGAGTCAGGGGCACCCAGCTGGGAAAAGCCCCAGTGGGGGCGTTGGTCAAGAAGGCTCTCCACGACCCAGTGACATGGAGGGAGCTCACAGCCTCTGTGACGAGCACACTTACGTGACTCCATTTGTGGGAAATTCAAGGACAGAGGGAAGGAACCTGGAGATGGTGCTGCCCCCTGCAGGAGGCTGCGATGGGGACCCACAACGGGTTGCGGTGGGCCTGGCTGGCAGGGCTGCAGCCTGTGAGAAGGCATGCAGTGACCCCCGGGGGGCGCACTTCTATGCATGAGCTTTACTTTAAAAGTTTACTTAAAAAATGTCCCTGGTGGAGCAGCGCATGAAGCCACAGGATGTTGTCCGCATACAGCCAAAGACCCGAGTTCGCGACCCAGGGTGACCAAGATGCACGACTAAATTAAATAAACTGTGCTTCTTCCTCCTCTCCCTGCCGGCCTGCCCACCTTCATTCCTGCCAGCTTAAAAAAAAAAAGAAAGAAAAAGAAAAAGTGAAACGTAATATAACTAGACATTTTAGCTAATGTGTTAAGACTGGCTTACCTACTAATGCAAGATACGAATAGTAGGGGCACTAGGAGCCAGGAAACGGGGCGCGTGTGCGCGCTTTGTATTTTCCACTCATTTTTCTGTAAACAAAACTACTCCTGGAAAGAGAGGAAGTCCTTTGTGGCTCAAGCAGCTGAGACGCTGGCGTGTGCACCATGTCAAGCCCAAGCCCAAGGGACCCTCATTAAAAAAAAAAAAAGAGAGAAAGAAAGCCCATTACTTAAAAAAAAAAGTCCCCTCTGGGTGCCTTACACGTCCCTGGGCCAAATGGGAACAACCAAGA
Organism: Solenodon paradoxus; assembly: GCA_004363575.1. Lineage (NCBI taxonomy): Eukaryota > Metazoa > Chordata > Mammalia > Eulipotyphla > Solenodontidae > Solenodon > Solenodon paradoxus. Next base: position 97,213 of record RJWH01004293.1, on the reverse strand, counting down.
TGAACAACTAAATAAAATAAAGATGCTTCTTCCTTTCTCCTCTCTCTTTTGCCTGCCTCTACTCGTCTCCATTCTTGCCTGCGCCTTTCCTTTAAAAAGACAATCTAAAAACACAAACAACTAAAATATTTAAAAAAATTGTAGGTCAAGTCATACATAGGTCTCCCTTATTTGATTTTCCCCCCCCTTAGGGAAATAGATTGAAATAACCCAGATGAGACTGTAAACTTATAGTCCAAATTAGGAAGAAATGACAATGTGACCATTAATTTTTATTTTATTTTCTTTAAGAAAAGGTGCAGGCAGGAATGAAGGGCAGCAGAGACAGGCCTGCAGGAAGAGAGAGGAGAAAAAGGCACTTCATTTATCGTACTTGGTTGTTCATTCTGGTTGCTGGGACTTTGAGATACATATGGGCTGCACCCAACTGCTGCTCCACCAGGGGACGCCAACATTAAATTTTGTGATCCATGAACAGTACATTTCCCCACTGATTTGAGTGTTGAAATTCTCTCAGCAATGCTCTGGCGTTTTCGGAGTAAAGGTCTATGATCTTCTGTCAAGTATTTTCCTAAGAATTTTATGCTATTGTAAATGAAGCTTTTAAAATTTCACGTTCCAATTTCTTATCTCTAGAACATAAAATTAAACTTACTTTTATATTGACCTTGTAGCCTATGATTTCTAGAATTTCTAGTTCATTTACTTATTTATCTTTTTCCACTAAGATTTCTGTCTTGGCCATGCCCTTGTGGCTGAGGCAGCTGAGACAGCTGGGGTGTGGGCCAAGTAAAATCTAGAGACCTGAGTTCTTGACCCAGGGCTGGTGTGAAAAACCTTAATAAAACCAATAAAAAATGCTTCTTCCTCTCCTCCCTTCCTCTCTTAACAAACAAATTTTATTCATTATGCGTACACTTTCTTTTAGGTTCCCGAGCTTAGTTATAAAATCTATTTTTGAAAGATTTTCTTATTTCAACATGTGGGCCATTTCAGGGCTGGAGTCAGTGGATTGCCTTTTTTTTTTTTTTTTTTTAATTGAGAATAGGTCAGATTTTCCTTTGTTTCAATACTGTATTACATTGTATCCTGGACACACTGTAGAAACTCTGAGGGCTGTTATTCCTCCAAAGAATATTGGTTTTTTCCTAAGCAAGCTATTCAGTTATTGGACTCAGATTGGAAACTGTCTCTCCCGTCACATCCCAGTTTTCTTTTTTTCTTAAGGTTTAGCTGGGTTTCTTGGACTGGGCCCCATATGCATTTGATTCAGGATCAGCTAGAGTTTTGAGCAGGGTGCATAGAAAATAGTTGGAGATGTCCCCTGGTGGAGCAGCAGTTAGGTCAGTCACCTCCAAAGGAGTACAGTCCACATGCCCCTGGGTTCGAGTCCCAAGTGCAGGGGAACAAAACCACTATGAACAACTAATAAAAATAAAATGTAAAAAAAAAAAAATAAAGTGTTCTTCCTCCTCTCTCTTCCTGCCTGCCTACTTGCCTTCATTCTTGCCCTCACCTTTCTTTAAAAACAAAAACAAAAAATTGGATACCCCCTCCCCTCTGACTTATTTTTTCCCAGGATTTGTACCTCACTTTCTCAAGCTAGGAAGACTGAGGGTTTTCCCCAGAGATTTTAGCTGCATTCACAGAATAGACCAGAACCTACCTTCAGGCTAAAAGTTGTGCAAGTGAGAAACTGCCTTTCCTCTTTTCTGTGTCTATTTCCCTCCAGTTTCTGCCTGTTTTACTTCTCAGTCCTTTAAGTATTGCTTGTTTTTTGTTTCTTTAAAGGGAGAAGAGGAAGAAGCTTGCTTTGCCTTTTTTTTTTTTTTTTCTTTTAGGAAGAAGAGGAAGCACTTTATTTTTGCCTTGGCACTTGGGCCACCAGGGAGTGCCGATTGTGTTATTTTATCCACAGCTTATCACTCATATCTATGGGAGAGTTGGAATTTAAATCCAAGTCGAGTCGGGCCTCAAACTTTTAATTATGGTGACGTACTGCCCCCTAGAGGCGGTAAGTGGCGCACTGATTTCTGAAGGAATGGAGCAAATCCCATCTTCGGAGGCTGCGTGATGAATAATTACGGGATTTTTTTTTCCTTTTGCAGAGTAATATTCAGATATCATTGAATTACTTGTACATAACAGGTTTGATGGAAAGCCGCCAACCACCTTGTCACTTTGTGCTTCTCCCTAGGTTTATTTTTTTGAATCTTTTGCACATTTCTTTCCAGCTCCAGTTCTAGAACCCAGGACCATGCCTTTCACAGCCTGCGCCTTGGCTGCTTGAGCTACAAGGAGTTACTTGCTTATTTGGCTTATTTTTAAATTTTGGTGCTCTAATAGATACAAAGTTCTAGATATACAAGAGGCCATATACTAAACATCTTTCACCAAATCCGTCTCCTCACCCAGGATGTCATTTCCCTCCTGTTTTCTTGCTTGTCTTTAACAGTTGAATAATAACAAACTGTATGGATTCTGTACTGATTGACATTTTGGTGTTTCTAGTCTTTTCTTAGAAACAAAACTGCATAGAAGGTTCTAGTGCATTTTTCATTTTCCACAAGTTTCACTGCAGTTATATAAAGTCCTAGTGGAACTTAGGAGTTTGGTAGACATTGCCAAATTACCAAAAACATCTTTGTCGTTGCTGTGAGTTTAAGCACATTTTAATGGGAGTATAACTTATAGAAAAGCACACAATGCTGTCATGTCCAATGCAGTGAATTTTCTTTCTTGAAAGAAAGGGGCAGGCAGGAATGAAGGCGAGTAGGCAGTCAGGCAGGGAGAGGCTTTTTATTTTTATTCGTTCACATTGGTTGTTTTCTCCTGGGCCTGGGACTCAAACCTAGAGATTCAGGACAGGGGGAGCAGGCCAACAGTGAAGAGGAACACTAGATGATTCCCCTTCCTCTCTTCCTGCCTGTGCCTTTCCTTTCATAAAAGAAAATGTGTTTTCATCTTGGTTGCTCTCCGGCCCCAGCACAGGAACTCAGGTCCATGGGATGTCTGGACAGGGTGTGACTACCTGGGGAGGGGGTGACAGGGTGTAGGTAAAGGAGAGCTGAGTCTGAGGGTGTCCCCAGAAGTGACCTCCAGGCGAATGTGGCTTCTGCTACTCCCTTGAGCAGCGTTAACTGGACAAGTTGGGCCTCCTCATTCTCAGTGGGCTGTCCTGTGAAGTGGGCACAGTGCTCCTCTCCGGGGACTGTGGCAAGGAACTAAGGGTCCACAGAACACCAGGCCCAGGGCAGTGGGGCTCCCTGAACATCAGCAGTGACTGAGCCAGTTCCCAGGGGCTGGGGGCCAGAGGTGGGGTGAAGGCTCTCAGGAATTACGGGACAGTTTTAGACATGTCTGAGCGTCAAAGCTGGGTTTGAGGGGCTCTCCAGGGTGCAAGGACATCACCCAAACTCCTGCTGAAACCAGGTGCGGCGCAGGGCACCACACTCTGCAGTCTTGATCAGACGTTGAGGACTTCCTGGCCCTTGACTGAGCACTGGTCCTCTGAATCCTGTCTGGTCACAGACGAGATCTTCTGGAAGGGGAAGGTACAGCCTGTTCCCTGATCAGAACAGGCTGTGCATGGAGATCTGGCTTGGGTTGAAAGGAGCACGCAGAGAAAGATCTGGAAGGACAGGACAGGCATCACACAGGGAGGCAGGAGCACTGTCTGCTTTTGTGCACTGCCCAGGGATGCTTGTGTTGTTTTTAGGACAGGTGCAGGCAGGAATGGAGGTGAGCAGACAGGTACGGAGAGGAGGGAGAAACATTTTATTTATTTTAGTTGTTCCACCCCACCCCCGCCCCAGGACGGTAAACTGTGTGGGGGCTGGCATACCTGCTTTTGTGGTTAGGTTATTATAAACAAAACATCAAGGGCTGTGGCTCGTCCCACCCCCAGGCAGGTTGGAACTCGGCCCATCCATTCAGCAGGTGGCTCTTGTCTGCCCACCCGCCCCCGTCATTTGCTCTGCTCCTCAAACCCAAGGACTTGCTACCCCGGGGCCTTCACACATGCAGTTTCTCCCCTGACCTCGTCCAGACAGCCATGTCCTTTAGCTGCCTGGTCACACCACCGAGCTGGACGCAAGGGGGTTTTTATCGCTGGCCAGAGGTTCCTCCATGGTCAGCGTGACTTTGACAGCAGCCCACTCACTCATTTTTCACTCTGTGCTTTTGCATTCAATTAAAATTTTAGTCTGAACCTGAAACACTCTTAGCTTCCTCTTTCAAACACCAATCACTCCAGCGCACATGTGCCAGAGCTGCCACACAATCAGGCCTCCTGCAGCCACATCCTGGGCCTAGTGTGGCCAATGAAGGTGCTGCAAGGTCAGGTGCATCCAAGTCCATTTATTTGGTGTCCCCCGCACTCAGGCCTGCATCACGGGTCGTGACTTCTCAGCCTGCAGCTTCACTCCGGAGCCGGCAAAGCCCGTGCCGCCCTGGAAGGTGGGGCAAAGGGAGAAGGCCAAGGTGGAGGAGAAGCTGGGATGGAGGTAACTGGACAGAGCTGGGAAGGAGCTGGTCAGGCTCCGGACGAAGGGGTGTCCTGCTAGGCGGTGCTGTGGGAGAGTGAGGGGGGATTCGCGCTGACGGAAGAGGTGGGCAGCTCACCCGCTGCAGCACGATGATGTCGCTGTCGGTGAGCTTCTCGCCGTTCACGGGGTCCACCATGTCCTTCCGAATCAGCTTCTCCACGCACTCGAGGGTGACCACGGCCCCGCTGCGGGGAGGCAGGGAGGCGGGTGTGCACGGAGGCCCCGCGGGACGCCCGACCCCCGGCCCCGCCCCGGGGACTCACGAGGGGCGCAGCACGGCGCAGGGCGTGGCATTGCTCAGGCTGTCGCGGGTCACGGCGCACACGTAGCGCTCACTGCGCGTGATGAGCCGCACGCGGTCCGCGGAGCCGTCCAGCAGCGTGAAGCGCACGGGGGTCAGGTCCGACATGCGCAGGGGCTTCCCGGACATGGGGCAGGTCACCGTGCGGGACTGCGGAGGCAGGGGCTGCCGGTCACCCCAGGGACGGGGAGGGGGCCTCCCGGGCGGAGGGGGTGCCGGGCGGGGGCGCCTGCTGCGGGCTCACCGGCTTCTCCAGCTTGGTGGCCTTGGCCTCGGGAGTCAGCGACGGGATCCAGAAGCTGGGCAGCGCCTTGTCCTTGCCTGTGAGGCGGCCGCTGGGCCCGGCTCGGGCATCATCTAGGGCAGCAGAGTTCAGATGCTGCCCCCAGCCGGCAGGTCCCCTCCCCCGAAAGCCTGTGTCCCCCTCACCTGGGCCGGCCCCCGAGGTGGTCTTGGGGGTGAAGGGATTGAGGGGCCGGCTGACGATGGCCGCCTCCTTCTCCAGGAAGCCTCGCACCTGGTGCTGCGCCGCTGCCCGCTGCAGCTCCTTCTGCTCCTCGCGCCGGGCGCCCCGCTGCTTCTCATAGGCCTGCAGGGGCGGTGGAAGAAGTGGGCTCGGGCGCCTGGGTGCGAGAGCTCCAATTTCTTCCCATTTCACAGGAGGGCACACTGAGGCCCCCTGGACCACCTGGACAGGAAGCTTTCATCTGTCCCACCAAATTCCCTGCAGTGTTCTAGGGCCCTTTCCCCACCTCCTGCAGGGCACGTAGGTCATAGGTTTAGAAGCTTTGGTCAACAGCTTAGCTGTCATTGATTAGCTGCGGCCTCCAGTAAGCGCTGTGACTGCTCGAGGCCTCAGTTTTTGCTTCTGTAAAACGGGCTTACAGCAGCAGCTTCCCTCAGAGGCTCACCCGGAAGGGCATCAAACACTCAGAGTCTGGCTGCTGGTGCATGGAAGTACCAAAACACTACCCATGGCCAGACTAGTGACCGTACAGTGTGGGCACAGCCGCTGCCCCGCCCTTGAGGGCTCCAGCTCCAGGAGCTAAGACACAGCCGATGTGTCTGGAGCAGAGGATGTGCAGTGAGGATGAGGAATTAGGGTGCTGGGACCACTCAGTTGGGAAGGGGGGCCTCCAGCATGGTTACCAGGACAAGGGGTGCCCGTCAGTCACCAGAGGAAGCCACCAGACCCAGACAAATCTCCAAGTCTGACCCTCAGTGCATCCCATGCCTCAGATTCAGTGAGAACGGAGTCTCTGTGCCCTCAAAACAGCTCATCCATGGAAGTGGGCAAGCACCTGGGGGCTTCTTATCTGAGTGTCTCTCCAGAGCTCTGCAGTGTCCTTGGATCTGGCCCTTTCAGCCCATTTTAGAGACGGTGAAATAGAGACCCGAAGAGACGATGCAACATCAGTTCACTTAACAGGTATTTACCAGGGGCCTAGGGCTGTGGGATGGGGGGAAACTCATTTCCTGCTCCCGGCAAAGCAGATGCGTGCAAGACAGTCATACACAGAATCTCAATCAAGATAAGTGTCGAGAGAAAAGATGACAAGGGCACAGCCTGGAGCCCCAGAATAGCAGGAGTCAGAGGAGCAAATGCCTGGGCTGAAATTTGGAGATGGATTTGACTAGGACAGCAGGGCGGGGACACTGCGTCAGGCAGAGGGGACAGCGCAGGCGATGGCCCAGAGAGGAAAAGGAACTCAGCCGGGAAGCCCAGAGCGACTCTGCTCCCATGATGCACCCTGGTGGAGCAGCAGCTGAGTTAATCGCCTCCCAAGGAATGCGGGCCACATACCCCTGGGTTCGGGTCCCGGATCAGGGGCAATGACCAGTGTGAACAATAAATGAAAAGAAGAGGCCTCCTGCCCCTCTGTCTTTCTGTGGTTCGCCTTCGTTCCTGCCCGTGCCTTTCCTTTAACAACATCACCAAGCCACCCAACCTGTGCCTCCTGCCCCGCCCCCTACCTTCATCTGCCGGGCGAGCTCCTTCTTCTGGTGCAAAATGTACTCCAGAATCGCCTCACGTTCATACAGGTAGCCGTCCGGCCTGAGGGAGACGACGGGTGAGAAAACACACCCAGCCCTCGCATCGGCTCTGGGCACCACTGAGCACCTTTTTCTTTTTTAAATGTATTCAAGGAACACTGCATGATAGCATTACTGAAGTGTTTTGTTTGGGTTTTTGAAAGGACAGGTGCAGGCAGGAATGAAGGTGAGCAGGAAGGCAGGAAGAGGGAGGAGGAAGAAGCACTTTATTTACTTTTGATTTGCTTGTTCATCTTGGCTGCTCCCCTGCAGGCCCCACATGCAAACCGAGGCCCTTGGGAGGCGCCCCGATGCGGCTCCCTGACCTGACCACCCTCACCTGCCCAGCCACACTCCCCACTCACGTGACCACAGGGTCGTGGCAGGGCTGCAGAGAGAGGCAGCAGCAGTCAAAGTCCTTGACGGCATCCCGGCTCAGTCGAATGTTCTGGGTTCCATAGCCTGAGGCCACTGGGGGCAGAGACAGATGGAGGAACCGAAGATGTGATGCTCTCCAAACAGGAAGGAGGCAGAGAGCCCTGAGCGGCTGGGCTGGGGGCGGGGATGCACAGCCCCAGGAAGACACTCATCCCCATCAAAGGGTGAGTGACATGTGTGGGTGGCCTTGTCACTGTGACCGAGCTCACAAGACTGGACCTCTCTGGGCCTCAGTTTCTGCCCCAGGATCTGGCTGCAGCGGTGCCTCTGCCCTCCAAGCACAGTGGGGAAGGTTAGCTGAGTTCAAGTATAGAAGGCACTTCAGGGCGCCCCACGGAGGGGTGGGACTGGGTGATGACACTGTGGGCTTTTTCACAGGGTCATGGCCACGGGCTGGAGGAGGGGGACTGCATGGAAAGCAGACCAGACGTGCACAGAGATCCCCTGTCCCCGCCCCAGCACCTGTGTCCTTCTTCTTCTCGTGGTAGGTGTAGACGGCTCCCGCCGTGCAGTTCTTGCCGTGCCGTGTCATCCTGTGGACGGGGAGGGGACCGCTGTGGGGCTGCGGTGGCAGAGGGGACCGCACAGAGCTGGCCTGGCCCCGACAGGAAAGCTGGGGGAGTTCCACAAACGCTAGCCGGGCAGGACAGAGCTACATGCAAATGCTGTGGCACTTTGGCCCGTGGACATGGGTGTCAGAAGGGGCACGTCTCACGGCTCCAGTGAGGCAGTGGAAGAAGCAGCACTTGCGATCCCATGGAAAGTTCCAGCACCACACGTGGGTGGGTGTGGCCCCTAACACACAAGGGGAGCTGGGGCGGCGGGGGGATGTTTGGAGGGAGTGCTTCATGTTATGCCCACATGCTCATTGGGGTTCAGGGTCTCCGGGTTCGCCTCATCTTTCTCACGCATTTGGGCGAGATCACGTGGTCGCAAAGGGTCACTATCTAGTTTGCATTCTACTGAAGTTGTTCCCCACTCTCGCAAGAGCCCTGGAATCAATCCAGGTTTTTCTTTTTCCTTTTTTTTTAAAGAAAGGTGCAGGCAGGGAGAGAAGAGAGAAGCATTTTTATTTAATTTCCGTTTTACTTGTTCATGCTGGTTGTTCCCTGCCAGCCCTGGGACCAGGTTAGGGGGCCTGCCGGAGGCCACTGACCTAACCGCTCTCCACCAGGGAGCGCTCAAAATCTGGTTTTGCAAAATGGCCTGACCACAGAGTTGCGGCAAATTGACAGAAAGAAGAGCCACCCTTGAGGAGACTAAGCGAAGGACACGGAGGCAGCTGACAACGCGCAGACCCGATGACGACCCCAGGAGCTATCGCCTCGTGAGGGGACTTCTCGAAAGCTGGCTAAGACAATGGGGCAGCCACAGGACCTTGGACAAGGCAGGGCGAGCGGCCGAGGTCAGCTGTCCGGAATGCGGGCGGGCAGTCCTTGGGCACTAAAGTGCACGCCCTCTGCACCTGGTGCAGGTGCCCCAAAGAGACGTCCCGGGGAGCCCTGCTCACACGTCGTTGAGGTGCTCACAGCCGTGCTACCTACATGGGAGGGGCCAGGGTGACCGATGTGCCTGCCCGGTGAGGAGCAAGATGAGACACGCACAGAGCAGCACTGCGGGCCTTCACAGGCTGGGGAGTGACAGGAGGAGGGGCGTTTGGATCCCAGACAGCAGGGAAGCAAAATGAACTCCAGCCCGGGCTTGAGTCCAAGCGGGCCCCTTGCTGTGTGACCCTGTGACCTGAGCCCATTTCCTCTGGTTGGAAAATGGGGATTGGCGCCCCGATGGGGCAGCAGTTGGTCAACCACCTCCGAAGGAGCCACATGCCCCTGGGTTCGCATCCTGGGTTTGTGTCCCAGGTCCAAGGGGAGGCAGCCAGTGTGAAGAACAAGGTAAAAAGTAGGAAACTCTCCCTCCGCTTTCTCCCTGTCAGCTCACCTTCATTCCTGCCTGCACCTTTCCTTAAAAAAAACAAAAAGGAATCAGTGGGCCCCGGTGGATCAGCAGTCCGGCCCGCTGCCTCTGGCCGGCGCAGTCCACATACCTGAGAATCCAGGTTCTCACCCTGCGGCCGGGGATGCGACGGAGCAAGAGGAACAACTAGATGAAATGAAAAGGTACTTGTCTCTTCCCGCCTGCAATTTTGCTTAAAAACTAAAAGGACCTCACTGTGGCCCTGGCTCCCAGGACGGGTGCTGTGGGGCTCCCCGAGGTCAGCTCAGCACCCGGCTCCCTGGGGTGTTCAGGAAATGGTCTCTCTGACTCTAGAAAGTGGGGGCACAGCCAAGGGCGCCCCAAATGTTAACAGCAACTTCACCTCGACTTCCTCCTGGTTACTTTCAGAAACTTGCTTTTCACATTCAAAGCTCCAAACACAAACCTCTCTGAGCCGCGATGGCGGATTGTGGCTCTCCCCCCACCAGCTCTCCCCCCACCAGCTCTCCCCCCACCGGCTCTCCCCCCACCAGCGTCGCCCCAGAAGCGGTTCGGGTTCAGCCAGAGGACAGAGCAGACGCGCAGACCTGAGGGTGCGGTCTGGGGCGCTCAGCAGCGTGCGGCCGCCACAGCAGAGGGAGCGCAGGGCCGCTGCGGCTTCCCCACGCACGAGGCGGTCACGCCTGCACTGGACCTCAGTCCACGGGGCACGCACACCTGGCTACACGGGACACACCTGAGCACGTGCTGCTGGAAGCACGGCGCCGAGAGGCTGATCGACGCAGCGCGGCCACAGCACCCAACCGGGAAAGGAGCACCTTCGCCGCCCCGGCGCACCCCTGCGGCCCCGGGAGCTGCAGGCCACGTGGGGCCTGCTCCCTGGTGTAAAACCAGAACCAGAACCAGGAGAGGCACGCCTGGTGGCCCGGTGGAGAAGTCCACTGCTTCTGACCCACACGAGTCACACACATCCCAAGGATGGGTTTTGGGTCCCGGGGCCTGGGGGACAACCAGGATGAGCAACTAGATAAAAGAACAGAATAAATGCTTCTTCTTCCTCTCTCTTCCTGTCTATTCGCCTGCACCCCTGCCTGCACCCTGCCTTTAAAAAAATAAGCACAGGTCTACACGGCCCACCAGCATCCACCTCCTCAGTTGCGACGCACAGCACTGCTGTCCCCCCAGAAGCCGCGGAGGTTAGCCGTGGTCAAACACCCCCTTGACCCTGGGCCCCTATTCCTACCTCTTTCACCTCCAAGTGTTTTTGTTCCTTCCCAGGCCACTGAGCCAGAGGGGTGCACCGCCCCCCGCACCTGCCGCAGGTCTCCTGCTGCCACACATGGAGGAGGGCGTGCTGACCTCCTCGTGGACAAATTCCTGACTCTATTCTTAGTTGTCAACTGCCCTGACCCTCCGTGGAATGTGGCTGCTTGTCTTGTGGCCAAGAGCAGGGGTGTGCACGCTCTTTGGTTCACCAACAGGGACATCCAAGGGCGAGGGACAGCTATGCGGGTGGGGGTTACCTCACCGGGTGCGGGTGACAGAGGAACCACCACAAGGAAACGGCGTGGTCCCTGGCCGCGTGCCGACTCTCCACGCCGCATCTCGTGCACGCGCCTCGCGTGCTCCCAAGTCTGGGCCTGAGCACGGCTGCCATGCAGATGGCAGAGCAAGGCCACCCCAGCATCCCCACGGGACTTTCAGGGGGTTCGAAAACGACTGCCGTAGTAAATGCATTTGCTTTTGTCCCTCCTCTTCGCTCACGGTACCCTGGAAATTCGCAGAGGCCGCGACCACGAGGGCGCCACCCAAGGGCCAGCTGAGGCATGCCCGCCTCGCCCCGGGTGACACACTCGTGTTCACGCGCAGAGAAGGAAGCCGGGCACAAAGGGACATACGGTTTTGGTCCCATTTGCAGGGAATGTCCAGAACCAGTAAAAACGGCGAGACAGGAGGCAAATTGGTGCTGGGCTAAGCTGGGGGCATGGGAGTCACACTGTGAGGTGATGGGGTTCCTTTTTGAGGGGACTAAAGTGTTATAGAATCAGAAAGTGGTGATGATCTCACAAAACAGTGAAGGTACTAAAAGCCACTGAACTGTATACTTAAAATGGGTGAAATTTGTGTTATGCAGCTCTCTCGATTAATGTGTCAAAGCTGGCATGTCCTGGAGCAATGGTTAAGTCAGTCGCCTCTGAAGCAGCGCAGGCCACAGACTCCTGGGTTTGTGTCCTGGGTCCAAAGGAAAACAATCAGCATGAATGACTAAGTTAAAAAACAAATGAAATACTTTATCTTCCTCTCTCTACCTACCTGCCTACCAGCTCATTTTCAATCCTATCTAGACCTTTCCTTTAAAAAAACATTCTGATACACGAATATTGATAGAACTCACACAAACAGCTCTTTGGAGTCTGCAGTGATTTTTAAGATTCTGAAACTGGCTCGCCCTGGTGAAATAGTAGTTCGGTCAATTCTCACGGGCCAAATCACAGTCGACATACATCCTGGGTTTGCATTCAGGAATAACCAAGATACACAACTAAATAAAATGCTTTTTCCTCCTCTCTCTTCCTACCTGCCTGCTCACCTTCATTCCTGCCTCACCTTTCCTGAAAACAAAATGCCTGAGACCAAAACTTCGAGCACCACTGGGCCAGGATCAAGGGCGAGCAGGTGACAGTCCCAGGATTTCAAAACTCCCAGAGCTGAGTTTCACCAGCATGCTCTCTTGGCTCCCCAGCAAGGTCAGTGTCAAAACAGAACTACTGCCATCTGCTGTCACTGGTATTTCAGAGAGGAAACATCCCAAGTAGCATCAGCTACTGTTTATCGCCATCTCCACTTTACCGGGAAGCAAACAGGCTCAGCTGGGAAGTTGTGGAGCCGGGACTGGAACCCAGGGAAGCAGCCCCGGAGTCACCTCCCTAACCGTGTGACAGCTGTCAGTCCTTCTGGGAAGGCCACAAATAGAGAATAAAGGCCAACTCATTCCTCTTTTGGTATGAAGTCTTCAAAATCCAGGGTACACTGGACCCTCAACACACCTCAATAGAAACACTATATTTTCATTGGAGTCACGTGCCTTGGTTGCTTAGAGGCTAAGTTTGCAACCTCCATTCAAGTGTAGTCCACACACAACACACGTTCCAAGGACCTGGGCTCTCAACCTGGGGCAGGGGATGGGGTGGAGTGGAAGTGGGGATGAGACAGGACAACCAGAATGAACAGCTAAATAAATAGCTAAATAAAATGAGGTTTCTTCCTCCTTTCTCTTCCTGTCTGCTCAATTTCATTTTGGCCTGCTCCCTTCCTTTAAAAAAAAAAAGTGCCCCCCTTGGAGACACCTGACCTATATTTCGGTTTCACAGAATCTAGACTTGTAAACATACATCTGGGTACCTGTGTTGTTCCAAATATACTGAAATTTCTCAATAACTAAATCAGACAGCAGGGCTCACATTTACATTAATTAAAGTGAAGTCATTAAAACATTCAGTCCCTCAGTCCCACTAGTCACAGCAGAGTGCTCGGGGCCCCCTGGGCCCGGTGGCTGCTGTACCAGCCCAGGAGCGCAGACAGAGCAGCGCTCAGACAGAGGAATTAACCCGCAGCTGCAGCAGAGTGATTCCCTGGCACCATCTACATCCAGCTGGTGCTCAGATCTCCCTGGCTGTCCCCCCGCGCTCTGTCATCTGCAGCTGGTTGGTTTCAATCCTGAACCAGCGGTTCCTATACTTGTGATGGGGCCAGAGCCCCCTTCCCCTTCTTTTTACCCCTGGGCCCAGGTCACAAACCCGGGTCCGCGGGCCTCACATGGCCTGCACCTTGGCGGCCTGCAGAAAGCCTTGTGAAAACCTAAAGGATGCTATTAATCCCTCTTCCTACGATGGCACGTGTCACACAGATGGCGCAGGCCACCCCAGGAGGCAAGGCTTCTGTGATAAGGGAACCCAAAGGGCTAATTACACTCAAGGAACTCGGATGGAAATAAGTATGCAGAAAGCGCGAGTTTGTCCCCTAAAAGCAAAAGCCAGTATCTCTGGTTTTCTATTTACAATGGCTGCTGATGATTACTTTTTAAAACAAAAGGTCCAGGCAAAAATGAAGGCGAGAAGGCTGGCAGGCAGGGAGAGTTGGAAGCAGCATTTTATTTTATTTCCACATTTAGTTAGTCTCTTCCCCCGGACCTGGGACTTGAACCCAGGGGTACATGGCCTGCATCCTAACCTAACCTAACCGTTGCTCCACCAGGACGTGCCCATTTTTCTTTTCTTTTTATTTAGTTGTTCACATTGGTTGTTCCCCCTAGACCAGGACACAAGCCCAGGTCCTTGGGATGTACGTGAACTGAGCTCCTTCGGAGGTGGCGGACGCAACCACTACTCCACCTGGGTGCACCAATAATGATTATTTCAGAGCTCTGGTGAACCCGGCCTTGTCCCAAGCATTTTACACATATTAACTCTCCCAGATATCACAACCACACAAATGGTCACTGCAAACAAGGGAACAGGTATAGAGAAGTCGTTGGACTGGTCGTGTAGCCGTGGGCTGACCCAGGCATCAGAGTCGGGGTCTTGACCGCCTGGCTGCTGGATTCCTCAGGCACGGCAAGGGTGTGCAGCCTGGTCTTCCCCCTGGAAATCCTGTCCCCTTCCTCTTTCCAGACTCCACAGAGGTGTCACCTCTTCAAGAAGTCTGACTCCAGGCCCCTGAGCACTCCCGTGCGCCCACCAGTCGTTGCCTCCAGAAGCGCCAGCCTGAGGTATTGCCCCTGCAAATCCCCTAGAGGGCGCCGCTGGGTCGGATCCAGTCTGCGTGCTCTTGCTGCCAGAGTGACAGGGATTCTTAGCGTTTGCTTTTATGTTTTGAACTTTTTTATAATAAAACATTAGCTTTTCAGTCAGAACTGCCATCTTGCAGGAATTTTCCCAAAAGACCAACACAAAAGAAAGAGCTGAGACACCCACTGTATGCTCTCCAGGCCTTTTAGGGCATGGAGTTCCTTTGGCCACATAAATTCGAATCTACAAGAAGGGTGATACTGGGCACGCCCTGGTGGCCTTGTGATTTAACACATCGAGCGTAATCCATACACATCCCAAAGTTGCTGGTTCAAGGCCTGGGGCCGGAGGGAAACAACCAAGATGAACAACTAAACAGAATGAGTAAAGTGCTTCTTCCTCCTCTCTCTTCCTTCCTGCCTAACTTCCCTCCTGCCTACGTCTTTCCTTTAAACAAAAAGAAAAGAAAGGTGATATTGTAGACATCAAGGGAATGGGCCCTGTTCAAAAAGGAATGCCTCCCCTACAATGTCCCCATGGCAAAAGGGCAAGAGTCCACAATGTCATCCAGCATGCAGCTGGCACTGCTGCAAACAAACAAGTACAGGGCGAGATTCTTGCCAAGAGAATGAATTTCACTGAGTATATTACCGACATATCAAAAGCCGAGACAGCTTCCTGAAAGGCAGGAAGGAAAATGATCAGAAAAAGAAGAAAACCAGAGAGACAGGTGCTTGGGTTCCACTGAAGAGCCCGCCTGTGCCACCCAAAGCAGCACCCGTGGTGAGAATCAAGGGGAAGGAGCCCGAGCTGCTGGCACTTATTCTTCATGAATTCATGGTGGGAGTAGGGTCACAAAACAACAACAAAAACCTCACAAACACGTGGACGACTGAAAAACAACAATTAAAGGACCCTTCGAGACCCACGTTCACACGAGGACGTGAACCCAGGCCTGCCTGACCCCAAAGTGCCACAGGGGAAAGCGTTAAACCTACAGCAATTCCGGGGAAAGGAGCTGTCAAAAAAAAAAAAAAAAAAAAAAAGGTGGTGGCTGGCGGGGACAATTTCTGCCCGCGTACCCCGTAACAGTTGGGAAACTGAGGCCAGGAAAAGGGTCTTCCTTAACTCCTACTCCTTAGGCTCCAGGTGTCCCAGTCTCCTTCCCCAGGAACCCCCGGCCATCGCCACCCACCGAGGACTACAACTCCCGCACAGCTGCCCGCGGGAGGCGGGCCACCTGCGGGGGACACTGGGAAAGGTAGTTCCGCTTCAGACTCCGGACGTCGGGATGGGTCTATTAATGATTGACAGGAAGCTAGGAATTCGAAACCCTTTCTCCGTCAAGACCCCAGGACTCTAGCTTGCGGGGAAGCGACGCCAGCAACACCATTCCGACACCACCTGGAACTCACCTCCTAAACGACTCTTCGATCCCTTGCGGCTTCTTCTACTGTGTCCCACACCGGAAAGGAGCACAGTTTTCCCTCTTCCGCTCCACCCACTTCCGTCCGGCAGAAGAACCGGAAATAGAGCTGCCCCTAGTTGCGGAGGTCCCTCATCTCTCTTGGTAAGTCCTCTTTTCTTCTCTTCCTCCCTCCGGAAACGCGAGTGGCAACTCGAAGGTTCCGGTTAGTGAAACTGGCGTGAATATGTCATGAGCTTAGTATATTCTACACATTTCCCGGGGCGGGTTGAGTTTCTGCTTGTACCCAGGCTTTGTGTGTCACCGACCCCGAGTTTAAGGACTAACCGCTTCCCCCAGAGATTGGGAAGCCCGTTTTTCAAAGTATGTCACCCTTTATTCCTTTGCTGCATGTTGAGACAATTGAGAAGGGACGCTTCCTTTTATTTCATTTTATAAACGGACAACTGAGAAATTTTAGGTCAAAACCGGCCTTACTACAGCACTGCCTACCTACATCCAGGGAACCAAGATATACAGTTCTCGCCAGTTTCTGATATCTAGATATCTGGGGACCCACACATTTATCTCTCTAACTCGGCCAGGCGAGCCCCAGGGGAAACAGGAATAGGGGAGGAAGTGAATAGATAATCCCCTAACTGCCCCCTGGTGTCCGAGATACTGGCTTCCCTACAGGACTCTAACCTTAGGCCATTCATCCTAAGGTCCCTTTAAATACTTTGTCCCTTTACCTGAGTCCCGCCCAGGGCAGGTAGTCATAAGCCCCGCCCCTTTACCAGAAACCAGAATCAAGCTGGTTACTGGGAGTGGGATACCCCTCCTTCCTTTCCCCATCCCCTACCTCGCTTCACAGCTGACCACAGCTAGCTGAGGAGGCCCTGATTAAGGAGAAGGGGACAGTGCCCACAAGTCCGGGCAGGTAAGTGAACGTCCTTGGAGGCAGAGCCTGGCTTAGGGACACTGGCGTCCTAGCTCCCCTCTCCTCCCTTCTAGGTCGCAGAAATTTAGGTCCCCCAAGCTCAGGAGTCAAGGACACCTGCTTCTTTCCTCTTCCCTCGTCCCAAGAATATAGACCTCTGTTCTTGCCTCTTTTGTAATCTTTGATCCCAAAAGACGTGGGTGGATGTGGCAATGGGTACAGAGACAGGTGGGTACAACTGGAAGTCACCAGGAAGGATCACCAATGGACATGTTTATGACCACCTACTATGTGCCAAACACTGTTTGGATGTTGCAGACAAAGTGGAGGGAAAAAAAGATAAGTGCCTTGCTCTGGTCTCTGGTCTGCTGAAATCCTTCCTTTGATGCTCTCAAATGATATGACCTTGGGCAAGTTCTTTTACCTCTGTCCCTCAGTTTCCTCATCTGTAACATGGAGATAATAATAGAACCACTGTGAAACTTCAACTGAGTTGATGTAAGTTAACTACCTTGAACAGTGCCTGGTCCAGAACACAGGTTAAGTGTCTGCTCTTGCTATTATTATAATTCGCGGACCATGGAGTCCAGTCAGGGAGCCCTTGCCTCATTCCCCAGGGGCTGAGGCACTTGCCATCGATATCACACCTGGTTCCAGGTGTCCACAAAATATGAGGTGCCATCCCTCTCTGCTGTTTCTCTACCTGGGATTGACCACCTGCCTGGATACCTCAACCACTGGAGAGCAAGACCAAGGTGAGTGTTTGGGGCAAAAGCTGGTGTCTAGATGGTGACATCCCCAGGACTCCATCGCTTTCCCTCCCTTTCGGTTCAGATTACTCTATGTCCCTAGTCCTGAGAACCCTTCATTTTTCTGTTCCTCATGTCCCTTGGGCCCAGAAGTTTTCCTGGACTCTCCAGAGGCCCAGAATTTCCTGGGCAGCCATAGCCGAGTTCCACGAGCCAATCACTGGGACCTGGAGCTGCTCACACCAGGAAACCTGGAGCGAGAGTGCCAGGAGGAGAGGTGTTCCTGGGAGGAGGCGAGGGAGTACTTTGAGGACAGCACTCAGACGGTGAGGGCCTGGTCCAGAGTCCTCCCTTGGGACTCAGAAATCAGGGCCAGCTGGTTTGGTGATATGAACTCTCCCAGTTGACGCCTGCCTTTCCACCTTCTTGTCTACTCCTACCCTTTCAAGGAGCGCTTTTGGGAGAGCTACAGATACAATGGCAAAGGAGGTGAGTGGAGACATCTCGTTCTGTGTGGCTCAGGGGACTGACTGCTTATCATGGAGGTGGAACCAATTCCCCTACTCCAACCCGCCCCGCCCCCGCCCCCAGTTTCTTTAATTCTTTTTTTCCCCATAGGAAAGAAAGGTGAGGCAGGAATGAAGCTGAGTAGGCAGGCAGGAAGAGAGAGGAGGAGGGAAGGAAGAAGCGTGTAGTTATTTAATTTAGTTGCTCATCCTGGCTGTTCCCCCAGCCTGGGAGGCGAACCCAGGTCCTTGGGATGTATGTGGGCTGCGCTGGGCTGGAGGCGGTGAACTTAGCCACTAAGCTACCAGCGAGTGCCACCCCGTCTCCCCCCATTTCATGCTCCCTGAGTTCTTGAAGGTGGATGTTAAAGGCATCCCCTCCTTTGAATCTAGAGCTGCCACCTGAGAAAGCCGACACATCTTATCGGGAGGCGTTCCCTTGTCCGCAGGAAGGGAGAAGTATCCCTTCTGCTGCTTGGTTGCTAGGGGGAGCTGCTCCCTAGCAACAGGGCCTGCCCAGGCTAGACAGTGGAAGCCTGTGGGCCCTCACCTGCCCTGTCTTCTGAGTTCACAGGTCCCGTCATGGCCGTCGCTTTGTTGCTAAGGGGGGGACTGCTCCTTAGCAACAAGGCCTGGCCAGGACCTAGGAAGGAAGCCTGCTGTTGGAATTACCTGGTTGGCTTCCCCTCCCCCACAGCCCCATCCCAGCTTCTGCCGGTTGCTAAGGAGGCCTTCTCCCTAGCAACCACACCTAACCAGGCCCTCCCAAGGCATCCTGCTCAGGGAAGGATCCCCTCTGGGCCGCAGACGCCCCACCCTGGGACCTGGTCACTAGGGGCTGATGCCCTTTAGTCACAGACTCAGGTCTGGGTTGGATCCTCACTTTGGAACTTGGTTGCTGGGGAGATGACCCTTCGCTGTAGGCCTGGTGAGGTCCGGCGTCTCCTTGAATCCACCTGAAACATGTCTGCATCTCAGAATGGGGTGCTGGCTCAATGCAGCTTTTTAATTTTTTTGGCCAAGGGGGCTTATTGTTTGCAGAAAGCCCCCTTACTCAGTGCTAAAGGAAGTCTCCCCAGTAACAAGACCTAGTAAGGCCTCATGAAGCCAGCATCCTCTCTCCTCTTTTCTTAAAAAGTGAGGCCTTGGATTGCTAAAGGAACTGCAAAGGGTCCACATGGGTTCCAGACATTCAGCAATCTGTTGTTACGGGGAGGTCCCTACATCTCTCTGTTGAGAAATGAATTCTTCCTAGTCTTTCAGTAAATTCAGAAAACTTCCCATGGATTCTACTCTTCCTTCAGAGATGACGCTTTGTCCCTCGGTGGCCTGCTCGGTAAAAGGGGCTGCATTTCAAAGTGGGGCAAGACTAACAGATAAAGTTTGGGACACCTCCCCTGCCTCCATTCTCAGTTAAAGTCCTTTCACAGCCCTAGGTCCCTGGGCTTTACATGGCCTGCACCGTAGCTGCCTGAGCTACGAGCGCGTCCTAAGTTAAATCTGAATTTCAAAAACATAGTAATACGTAATTTTTTTAAAAAGGAAAGGTGCAGGCAGGAATGAAGGCGAGCAGAGACAGGCAAGAAAAGAGAGATGGAATTAACATTTTTACATTTTATTTTTAGTTTTTCATTTTGGTTGTTCCCCCAGCCCCAGGACATGAACCAGTCCTTGGGACATGTGTGGACTACACTGGCCAAAGGCAGCTGACCAAAGTGCTTCTCCACCAGGGCCTGCCTGAAGAAATGTTTTAGTATAAGTATATCCCCAACATTTCATGGGATATACTTACACTTAAAAAAAAAATCACTGGCTGTGTATCTAAAATTCACATTTAACTGGGTATCATATTATTATTTGCTAAATCTGGCAATGCCCAGGGTAGAGGTTCCTGGAAGCCTACCTATCTGGGCTCCCTACCCTACGGTCAGTATGTCAACTGTGTATGTCCTGGGAGAGGCGTCTATCATCGTGGGGATACAGCAGCTATATTTTCTAGTTCCCAGATGGAAGTTATCACAGGCCCTTTATGCTTCTGATCTCATTGAATTTTTGCAACTTGTGGGAGAAGGGTTATTGTTCCCATTTTACAGAGCAGGAAATGGAAGCTCTGGGACATGAATGAGGCAAGGTCACATGGCTACCAAGTGACCCCCATCTCTGCCTGGCTACTTGTCCTGTACTGTTCCCTAAGGAGAAGGCCTTGAAATAGTGGGGTGGGTGAGGCTGTCACTCTATCTCCCTCCCACCCCACCCCCCTGCAGGGCGTGGACGAGTGGACATAGCAGGCCTGGCTGTGGGGCTGACATCCGGCATCCTGCTCATTGTCTTTGCTGGCCTGGGAGCCTTTTGGTATCTGCACTGGCAACGAGGCCGAAGGCAGCAGCCTTGCCCCCAAGAGTAAGGGGGCTTCAGGGAAGAGGAGCTGGGGGTTGGAGAGCAGGGTGGGCAGGGGAGGGAAGAAGGGTTGACCTATGGAGATGGGGTAAGGATTTGGGGGCAGCTGGGCGCTGATGAAAGGTCCCAGGGGTCAGTCATTTGGAGTGAGTGTGAGATTGTGTGTTTGGAGTCTGGTTGTGTCTTGTTTCTAGCCTCAATACTTGGCCCACAGCAGGAGCTCAGTTAATATATGCAGCCTGGCTGTCTGCAGAACCGGGTTTTTCACACTGGATTTTGTATCTGGAGAGGCTGCAGCCTGTGGTCTATGGGTGTCTGGTATGTTAGTTTCTGTGGTGAGGGGAGAGGGTGTGTCTAGATGTGTCTTTCTTAGTGTCAGTTTTGGAAGGAGTTTTAGGGGTTTTTAGGAACTTGATTGTAAAAACGGACCTGGGAAATTGGGGATTCTGTGCTGTCTGCCTGCCTCTCTGCAGGGCTGTTTTGTCTCTACCTCTCTGTCTGTAGGTGCAATACACGTGTGTCTGAATGAGTCTGGCTCCAAAGTTGTTGATTTCTGTGTCTATCTGTCCGTGTGCAACTAAAATGACTCTCTTTGTCCCTAGTGCATGTCCACCTGTCTACCTCAAGCACCCTCAGAGTCCCTATCTCCATAGGTCCTCCTGCCTCCCAAGTCTCTATCGTGTGTCTCCTAACAGTGCACCTTTCTGGTTCCCAGGGCCGAGCTCGTTAGCCCCGTGAGCCCTCTGGGCCCACCGACGCCCCAGCCTCCACTCCCACCCCCGGGCCTCCCCACTTACGAGCAGGCGCTGTTGGCCGCTGGGGTGCACGACGCACCTCCACCCCCCTACACCAGGTACTGGGCTGGGCTTCTGCCTGGGGGCGGGGTCTAGAGGGGGACGGCGCTGTCGGAGGAGGGGCCTGCGCTCAGGGGCGGGACTTGGAATTTGAGATGATTATCCCGAGCGAGCTCGGAGCACGGGGGCGTGGCCCCATCGTTGTGTTTGGAGCATTAAAAGAGGGTGGGTCTTGTATCCAGAGGGACAGGGATTGGTTGAGACGCCAAGGGCGGGTCGGCGTCGTCTTGGTTGAGGGGGGAAAAACAGCCGGTCTTTGACTCCCCGCTGTGTCCCTCCCTTTGCAGCCTCAGGAGGCCTCGCTGAAGAGCTGCTGCGGAGCCGGGGTTGCCCGAACCCTGCCCCAAATTCACACCGGATTCCGGAAGCCCCAGGCCTTTTGAACTTCGGAGCTGAGCTTGGGGGGTGGTGGAAGCAGGGGTCTTCTGGCCTGAGGCCTACCCCGGCACACGTGTTTCCGCCGCGTACGAATGCTAGCACGCCCCTGGTCTACGTGTTCCCGCATCCCTCCCCTTGCGGGCCTCCACCTCCTTGACCGTGAGGTACCCGCCAGCCCCGCCCCCAGGAGAGACGTGTGTGAAAACTCGGACCCAGACGCTCAGACTCGGTTGTGTGAGCAGGTGCGATAGGACCACTGCATTTCTGTGCCACAGCTACGCACTCGCAGAGCCCCACCTGTGCACACGCGTGTCTTCGTACTCTCTCAGGGCCGCTTTACAACCAGGGAAAGGGTGGGGGGCATATTTGCAAGTGCGCTCGGTGGGACAGGCTCACATACCACTCGGGGGACCGGAGTTGAGCTCTTCTAAATAAAAACCTTTTGGAAAAGAGACCAGAAAAAGTGAAACAATGCAAAAAAATAAAATTCAGATAAACGGAACTGCGTTCCCTGGTGCGTCTGCGCGCGGCGGAGCTGGTTTTCTGTACAAACGCGGCGCCCTACACCCCCAGGCTCTGCTAGCATTCAGTTTCCCTCTCCCAGTCTCTCTCTCTCTCTCTTTTTTTTTTTTTTTTTGCATTTGCACGGGATTGTGGGAGGAAGCGGAGCGCAGCCAGACACCCCGCCGCCCGCCCCCCCTTCCCCTCCCCCCTCCCCCAGCCGCCTTGTGCAAAGATGGCTGCACCGTGAGCGCAGAGGAGGAGGAGGCGGCGGCGGTGGCGGCGAGAGAGCGAGCACCCAGCGCCCGCAGCCATCCCGGGGCCGCCCGGGACGCCCCCTCCTGAGCGCGCGCGCCCATTTTCTCTTGCAAGCGCCGGGGCAAAGGCGGAGACAGCGGGGTCCCTCCTCTCCCCTTTCCCTCCAGGGGGAACCCCCCTTCCCCCCTCCTTGGCTCAGCGGCTGCACCCCCTCCCTTGCCCGCCCCTCCGCCCCTGTCCCCTCCCTCCCCCGCCCGGGGCCTTCCCGGGCCTTCGGCGGCTGCAAAGAAAAAAGAGAGAGAGAGGGAAGGGAAAAAAGCAGCAGCGGAGGGAGCGGCGGCGGAGGAGAGCGCGCGCGCGCCCCCTCCCTCCCTCCCTCCCTCCCCCTCCCCCCAATTTCCACCGCGGCCAATTCATGGACAGGAACTACCCCAGCGCCGGCTTCGGGGACCCGCTCGGCGCCGGGGCGGGATGGAGTTACGAGAGGTCAGCGAAAGCTAGGTAAGGAGCCAAGGGTGGCCTGGAGGAAGGGGCCAAGGGGTGGGGGCCCAGACGGGCCGGCAGGGCCCGCCCGGCGATGCGTGCATCGCAAACTCCCCTCCGGCTTGCAAGGGAGCGGCCTTCCCCGGTTTGCAACAACGCCGCCGCCCCAGTTTCCAAATTGCAAACTCCTCCAAAGCTAGCTCTCCGGCGTGCAAAGGGAAAGATGCAGCGGGAAAACGGGGGTGCAAAACAATTTTGGACGGCAAGGCCTAGGGAAGGTGGGAGGGACTGGCGGAGCAAGGCCTGGATTTCCCCTCATCCTGATTCCCGGCTTGTTGACCCCTCCCCCCCAAGGGCTCTTGCTAAGGTGGAAAGGAAAGGAGAATTAGAATGCAGACCTGGGGGGGCCAGCCCCCCCTCCTGGGTCCTATTGTTCCGGGACTGCGCGAGGCCGCGCCACTGGCCGCCCCCCCCAAGAAATTCCGCGCGCAGAGTGGGCACGGCGCCCCGCCCCTTTCTTAAGATGGGGTTGTGTGTGTAAGGGGGGGGCCCTGGCATCTGAGACACGCCCCCTTTCACTCCCCTGCCCCCCTAAAGCTGAGAAGCCTAGTTGATGGCGAGGTGGGGAGTGTTTGACCTCTTGAGTCTGGGCCTCGGATTGGGGCCTTTGCACGGGAAAGTCGCATGTTTCCCGGGTATGTGTGTTTGTGAGAGTGTGGGCCTTGTGCCTGAGTAGCTGGCAGCCTGTATCCGAGCGAATCTGCCCCTTTCCTGCTGTTTGTGTCTTGTCTTCACTCTTCACCTGGAGCCCTCTCCCTCCACACACCTGGGTTGTCCAGCATGGCTGGGCATGACCCCACGTGTGTTAGGATTTTCCATGTGGGACTCCTCACTCTGTATCTTTTCTTCCCCACGGGTGAGTCGGATACTTGATTGCACATACCTGGCTTTGCATGGGCCCATGTATTTGAACCTCAACCCTTGGGGATGGACGGTGTTCATGTTCGCACTTGTACCTGGTACTTTCCCTGAGTCCTGTCCCCTCCCCACCCCCAACCCTGCGGTTTGGGGAACAATCTGCCTCCTGCCCTATGTGTTCTCACGTGTCTACAGAAGAGGGGATGTCCTGGTGCATCTGTGAGCTTGGCCCCAGGGCCTTGTCACCTAGGGGTGGGGGTCTCCGCAGGAACTCCGCGCCTTTCATGTTTAGGTTCAAGGTACTTTCCCTGACTCTTCGCACTCTTCTGTGTTTGTCTTTGTGCATGTCTTTTTTTTTTTTTTTTTTTTTTTTTAACGTGAGTCCATCTGGGTTCTATGTGGGCTCTGTTGGGGACCATTCTATGGCTCTTTATTAGGCACCCCGATTCCCTCCAACTCTAGGGGATTGGCAGAGTTCCCTTCTCCGAGGGCAGCGTCAGAGAACACCCTAACATCTCCTTTTTCCCCCTAGCTTGGTCTATGGCAGCTCCAGGACCTCGCACCCCGAGACGGACATCTTACACCGCCAGGCCTACGCGGCCCCCCACCCACTGCAAAGCTATGCCACCAACCACCACCCGGCAGGTACGGCCCCCGCCCCGCCCCTCCTGGACTAGACCGCCCTCCGACGCAGCTGATAGGCTGCTGAAGATTCCACCCCTTCCTATTGGTGGTGCCTTGTGTCCGGGGCCGCCCCCTGCCACCTCGCCTCTGAGTGGTCGCCTCTGAGGTTCCTGGTCCTGGCTTAGTTTCACGCCGGATTTGTCCGCCCTGGTCTCCGGCCCCGCCTCTTTTGCTCTAATTGGCCCTTTCCCATCAGCCCCCAAATCCCACCTTCTCTTCCAGGTATTTTCGCCTCTCTAAACCCGCCTTTCCACCCTTCCCTCTGGGTTTGTCTTCTCCTTTTGCTTCCCTGAATTTTTTCTTCCTGATTGCCTTTCTTCCTGATTGGCTCCGGTTCTTTGGACCGCCCCCTTTTTCCTTAGATTTGCCCACAGCCTGATTCTTCCTCTTTGGCCCTGCCTCTGACGCTTCTGATTGGTTCCTTCCTTTGCTCCTGCCACCTTCCTTCTTAGACCAACCTGCCTGGAGAGTATGTCGTTGTTAGGTCTTGCCTGGTGGGCTCCTTCTCTTTTCTCTTCCCTACCTTTTTGTTTCAGAATCCTCCCATTTTGATACAACCCCTTTCAAGTTGTCCTCTGGTGCTTCAGGGCCTCCAGCCATGCCATCCCGTCCCTTTCCCCTTTCTTGCTGGACCCTCCCAAATCCCTTGAATTTCCTTCCTCCCATCATAAGGACTCTGCCCATTTGACTTTTCACTCCTGTATCTACTTTTTCCCTCCTGGATTCTCTGCCTTTAGGATTAGATTTCACCTCCTCCTGCTGGCCTTTCCCCTTTCTCCCTCGGTCCTCGGGCCTTAGTGTGGCACCCACCCACTGGCTCCACCCAGCTGTACAGGGTACAGGGTGAGCGGTACCCAGGGCCAGCTGCCCACTCGCAGGGGCTGCCCACTTCCTCCTCCCCTTTCACCACAACCTCTTACCTTGACACAATATCCCTTTGCCGTCTTCTCTTTCAACCCTGCCCCAACCCTCACTTAGCTGACACCACTCCCCTGTCCCTGGCCAGGCCTCTCTGGACTCTTCGACACTGGCCTCCACCACGCGGGCTCAGCAGGGCCCGACGCCTCCGTCATGAACCTCATCTCGGCCCTGGAGTCCCGGGGCCCTCAGCCGGGTCCCTCTGCCTCCTCTCTCCTCTCCCAGTTCCGCAGTCCCTCCTGGCAAACAGGTAAGCCCAGAGCTGGCCCAGGAGGGCCCCGGGTGGGGCGGCTCATGGTTGCTCTGACCCATGGTCTCCTCCATCATTCTCAGCCATGCACACGCCAGGCCCCACGGAGCTCTTCATCTCAGGCGCCCTGCCGGGTTCCAGCACCTTCCCGTCCTCCTCTGCTCTGTCAGCCTACCAGCACCCAGCTTCCTTCGGCAGCCGCCCCTTCCCAGTGCCCTCGTCCCTCAGCCTCCAGGACCCCCCGTTCAGCCCCCCAGCTAATGGGCTCCTGTCCCCTCATGACGTGCTGCACCTGAAGTCCTCGCAGGCACCCACGGTGCCCTCCTCGCTAGGCTTTGAGCGCCTGGCGGGGGGTGGTGTCCTGGGGCCCGCTGGTCTCGGCCCAGCCCAGACCCCTCCTTACCGCCCTGGCCCTCCAGACCCACCCCCACCTCCCCGTCACCTGCCCGCCCAGTTCAACCTGCTGGCTTCCTCTTCTGCCGCCGCCGCCGCCGCCGAACAATCCTCCCCACAACTCTACAACTTTTCCAGTGCTGCTCCAGGCCCTCCGCCACCTGAGCGGGCCCTGCCCCGCCAGGACACGGTCATCAAGCACTACCAGCGGCCGGCCAGTGCCCAGCCCCCGCCGCCCCCGCCACCAGCCCATGCCCTGCAGCACTACCTGAGCTGTGGAGGCAGCTACCCATCCATGGGCCACCGGGCCAACCTGGCCTGCAGCCCACTAGGCGGTGGGGAGCCCTCCCCCGGCGCTGGGGAGCCTAGCAAGGCTGGGCCCAGTGGAGCCACGGCTGGTGCCTCAGGCCGGGCGTCGGGCCCCGAGGCTGCTGGAGGAGGCGGTGCAGGGGGCGCTGGTGGAGGTTACCGCCCCATCATCCAGTCGCCTGGTTATAAGACGGGCAAAGGTGGTTACGGAGCAGCTGCGGGAGGTGCCACCAGGCCCCCCCCACCCCGCTCGACCACCACACCCAAATGCCAGAGCCTGGGTGGGCCAGCGGCAGCCTATACCACTGGAAAGGCCTCGGGGGCTGGCGGGGCAGGAGGCCAGGCCTATTCTCCTGGCCAGCCCCAAGGGCTTCTAGGACCCCAGGCCTATGGGCAAGGGTTTGGAGGCGGGCAAGCACAGGACTTGAGCAAAGGCCCCAGCTACTCTGGGGGCCCCCCACAGCCTCCCAGCGGCCCCCCGCCTCCTGGCCTAGCCACATGTCAGAGCTACTCCCCAGACCAGCTGCAAGGCCAACTCTATGGGGTACAGGGCGAGCCGTACCCAGGGCCAGCTGCCCACTCCCAGGGGCTGCCCACGGCCAGCCCCTCCCTCAGCTACAGTACTGGTCATTCCCCAGCACTCTCAGGCCACGGAGGTGGTTGGGGACCCAGTTCTCTGGCGGGGGGTGGAGAGGCCAGCCCTTCTCACATCATTCGCCCCCTGCAGTCCCCACCTGCCACCGGCCGCCCACCTGGAGTTGGCTCTCCGGGAGCCCCTGGCAAATACCTGAGCTCTGTTCTGGCCTCAGCCCCGTTTCTGGCCCCGCCGGGAGCCGGCAGCTATGCAGCCGGAGCAGGTGGCTACAAGGGCAAGGGGGGCGGCTCAGAGCTGTTGGCGGGTCCCGGAGGGCCTCCAGCCGAGCGCACGGAGGATGAGGAATTCCTCATCCAGCACCTCCTGCAGGCGCCCAGCCCTCCTCGGACCTCAGGGGCAGACGGCTTAGTGGGTGAAGATGGGGCAGCGGACACCTCCAAGGGACTCGGGGGCAGTGGTGGGGCTGGGGGACCCCCAGGCACACCCTACGAGCTGGCCAAGGAAGACCCCCAGAGATACCATCTGCAGAGCGTCATCCGTACCAGTGCCAGTCTTGACGAGGGTGCCACAGCAGCGCTGGAGCTGGGTCTGGGGCGACTGAAGGAGAAGAAGAAAGGGCCGGAACGGGGTGGCGAGACACCCGAGGGACTGGCCACTTCAGTTGTCCACTATGGGGCAGGTGCCAAGGAGCTGGGGGCCTTTCTCCAAAAGAGTCCGCCACCCCCACCTCCCACGGCCCAGCCGGCCCAGCCCACCCCTCACAGCCTCCTCCTGGAGGCTGGGGGCCCTGATCTTCCACTGGTGCTGCCTCCGCCTCCCCCCCAGCTGCTGCCCTCAGTCCTCAGTCATGCCCCCAGCCCCTCTTCCAGCAACCCCAAAGTCGGCGTCCATCTTCTCGAGCCAGCCACCCGCGACGGGGCCTCCCAGCCGCCCCCACCTCCGCCACCCATGCCCCTCCAGCTCGAGGCACACCTCCGCAGCCACGGTCTGGAGCCCGGTGCCCCCAGTCCTCGCCTGCGGCCAGAGGAGAGCCTGGAGCCACCGGGCACCATGCAGGAATTGCTGGGGGCCCTGGAGCCACTGCCCCCAGGGCCCGGGGACACTGGCGTGGGCCCACCTAACACCGAGGGCAAGGATCCTTCCAGCGCCTACCGCAGCCCCAGCCCACAAGGCACCAAGGCCCCCCGGTTCGTGCCGCTCACCTCCATCTGCTTCCCTGACTCCTTGCTCCAAGACGAGGAGCGCAGCTTCTTCCCCACCATGGAGGAGATGTTCGGTGGAGGGGCAGCGGATGACTATGGCAAGGCCGGGCCACCGGAGGATGAAGGTGACCCCAAGGCGGGGGCTGGGCCACCTCCAGGACCCCCTGCTTATGATCCCTACGGGGCCTACTGCCCTGGTAGGGCATCTGGAGCTGGGCCAGAGACTCCGGGGCTGGGTCTGGACCCCAACAAGCCACCTGAGCTGCCCTCCACCGTCAACGCCGAGCCTCTGGGCCTCATCCAGAGTGGACCGCACCAGGCCGCCCAGCCGCCCCCGCCGCCCCCTCCCCCGCCTCCTGCCTCGGAGCCCAAGGGAGGCCTGACCTCGCCCATCTTCTGCTCTACGAAGCCAAAGAAGCTGCTCAAGACTTCCTCCTTCCACCTGCTGCGGCGCCGCGACCCGCCCTTCCAGACGCCCAAGAAGCTGTACGCCCAGGAGTACGAGTTCGAGGCGGATGAAGACAAGGCCGATGTGCCCGCCGACATCCGCCTCAACCCGCGGCGCCTGCCTGACCTGGTGTCCAGCTGCCGCTCGCGTCCAGCCCTATCGCCACTGGGTGACATTGACTTTTGTCCCCCCAACCCGGGCCCCGACGGCCCTAGGCGCCGGGGCCGCAAGCCCACCAAGGCCAAGCGAGATGGCCCCCCGAGGCCCCGGGGGAGGCCCCGGATCCGCCCCCTGGAAGTCCCCAGCACTGCTGGGCCAGCCTCAGCTTCCACACCTACCGACGGAGCCAAGAAACCCCGGGGCCGCGGTCGAGGCCGGGGGAGGAAGGCCGAGGAGGCTGGGGGCGCGCGGCTGGAGCCCTTGAAGCCACTTAAGGTAAGGCACCGGAGCCTGAATCCTGGAGAAAGAAGGGTTGGGGCCACGTGGCAGGGCCTTGGGGATGATGGAGGCAGTATGGTGGTTGGCGTTCCTAAAACCTGTGAGGAAATGATCCATGAGTTGGAATTCTTTTCCTGCTGTTGGAGAGACCTGAGAATTAAACATTGGTGGCGGGGTGGTGAGGAGCTTGAGTTCTGAGGTTCTAGATCCTAGATGACTGGTGACTGAAGGGCTCAGATGCTGGTCTGGTGGGCAGCAGGGTCTGGGACCTGGAGTCTTGATCCCAAGCCAGGAGAGGTCAGGTGGTCTGGACCTGAGAGAAGGGGCCTGTGAGCTTGGATTCTAGAGCTCAGAGGCTGAGAGTGGAAATTTGGACTGTTTCTTAGAGTGAGGCGGGGGTTGGGAGCCTGGAGTACCGGGTCTGAGGGAGGAGGGGACAGAGGACCCTGATGCCCCACCACCCACATATCTAGATCAAGCTGTCTGTGCCCAAGGCTGGCGAGGGTCTAGGAGTCTCATCGGGTGACATCATAGCGGCCACTGACCACAACAGCCTGGACTCAAGTCTGACGCGGGAGAAGATCGAGGCCAAGATCAAGGAAGTGGAGGAGAAGCAGCCGGAGATGAAGTCTGGCTTCATGGCTTCCTTCCTGGATTTCCTCAAGTCGGGCAAGCGCCACCCACCGCTGTATCAGGCCGGCCTGACGCCCCCGCTCAGCCCCCCGAAGAGTGTGCCACCTTCTGTGCCAGCCCGAGGCCTGCAGCCCCAGCCCCCCACGGCCCCCACCGTGCCACACCCCCCACCAGCCGGCGCCTTCGGGCTGGGGGGCGCCCTGGAGGCTGCTGAGAGCGAGGGCCTGGGGCTGGGCTGCCCTTCGCCCTGCAAGCGTCTGGACGAGGAATTGAAGCGAAACCTCGAGACGCTGCCCTCATTCTCCTCGGACGAGGAAGACTCTGTCGCCAAGAACCGGGACCTGCAGGAGAGCATCTCCTCGGCCATCTCTGCCCTCGACGACCCACCCCTTGCTGGGCCTAAGGACACGTCTCCCCCCGACGGGCCCCCTTTGGCCACTGAGCCTGCAGTCCCAGGGCCACCCCCTCTTCCGGGGCTCCCCAACACCAGCAGTAATGGCACACCTGGTGAGATCCTGGGATGTGGTCGGCGGTTGGGGTGGGGGCGGTTCCTGGGATTTGAGTCGCCAGGTACAGTTGTGCAGGTCGCACACTGTTTAAGAGACAATGTAGATTTGCTGGTTTATGAAGGTGACTTCTTGGTTGACGGCAAACAAGTGTTTTGAGAAACGGGGCGGGTCGGTTTTTCTGTAATCTCACAGATGTATAGTAGGTTAGCAGGGAGCCCAAGGTGGGCTCTGAACAACACTGGTTCTGAGTGATGGGGCCAGGCAGGTGACAGGGTATGGAGAGACTGGCAGGGGATATGCAGCCTGAGAAGGGCCCGAGGAGTCAGTGGGGTGTGATCAAGGACAGCAAGGTATCTGGAGACAGAGTTTAAAGAGTGATGGGAACGTCAGGTGACTAGGTAGGTCTTGTATGGGGGTAGGAAAGGCTTTGAACGAAACTTAAGGAACTTTAATGGGGGACTAGTGGGGGGTGAAGGAGGTGGATTTAGAGGAGGGCATTTAGGGCAATGACAGAAGGGGTTTAAAGCCTCAGGGGACCTAGGGAATAGGGCTTCCAGAAAGTTGTAGAAAGGTGGAAAATGGGGCACTGAGGCAGTGAGAGGTTGTGAGGCTGAAGCGGGGCATCAGGGAAGAGATGAGACGTTTTGTTTTTTCTTAAAGGAGAGGTATAGGCAGGCAGGAAGAGAGCGAGAAGAAATATTTTATTAGTTGTTCATCTTGCTTGTTTCCCAACCCTGGGTCATGAACCCTGGTCCTTGGGCTTTACAGGGATTATGCCTCAAGAGCCACAGATTTAACACCGGAGCCACCAGGGCGCGCCAAGATGAGACAGCTCTAAACAGAGCATCTAGAGTCTGTCACAGTGATAGAACCTTTGATGGATCAGAAAGGGACATAGCTAAGGATATGGGGAAGGGGAAGATGCAGTTTTAGGAGTCAGGAGAGAGTTCAAGGTGTCAGGAGATGATACAAATCCTTGGGGAGCTGGCAGAGAGCAGGAGGAACTGACAGTCCCTAGAATGGCGAGTGGAGCAGGGCGGGAGAGGGAGGGGCAGGATGGAGGAGGAGGCTGAGAAGGTGGAGGCACGAGGGGATGATGGAGGCGCTGGGAGGAACAGTAAATTGTGGGCCAAAGAGTTCAAGGACTTAGAGGCCTTTGGGACTGCAATGGGCATTAGGGGAGGGAGACAGGTTTCTGGAGCTCAGAATAGATGCTGGAAGGGGACTCGAGGAGGGACATTGGTGCCTCAGAAGGGCTCTAGGGAGTGGAGTGGCAATTAGGGGCAGAGGTACCTCTGGCAGAGGAAGGACATTTCAAGGACAAGAGGTGCCAGGCTTGGTGAATGGTGCTGGGGTGGACGGGAAGCAGGGCTAGGGGATCGGAGGAGATGGTCTGGGGTGGGGTTGGTAGAGGTTTTGCAGAGGGGGCTTTGATGGGAGAGGAAAGGACTCCTGGCGATGGTGGGGGGCTAAGCTGGGCGGGCGTTGAGCACTGCCGTTGGGGTCTTGGGAGGCTGAAGACAGGCAGGAGGAACAGACCAGCCTGTCTGAGTAGGACGGTTGATTTGGCCATTGGAGAAAAGTTAAAGAAACATGGGTGTCCCCGGGGGTATCTGGGGACAAGGGTGGGTGTTGGAGGTCAGGGAGGGGACAGCTGAGTAGGGACAGACAAGAGCTTTAAAAGGGGAGCCAGGACAAAAGAAGAGATGGTGGCAGGAGAAAAATAGCAGGTTGGTCAGGATGGGAGGTGGGGTGTTGAAAACTTGAGGGGCCAGGGAGCCATTATGTCTGGAAGTGCTTTTCACTGACCTGAGTTTGCAGGAGCTTCTCCGTGGGCAGTGGTCGAAGCTCAGTCGAGCCTGGGTGGCGGCGGCGGGGGGGGTCGCAGCTTCTAGTTCCATCCTGACACCCTTCTTGTCCCCAGAGCCCCCGCTGCTGGAGGAGAAGCCCCCACCCTCACCGCCTCCAGCCCCGACACCTCAGCCGCCCCCACTGCCCCCTCCACCAGCCCTACCCTCGCCGCCCCCTCTGGTGGCCCCTGCACCTGCCTCGCCAGCCCCACTGCCGCCCCAGCCACCTCCGCCACCTCCACCACCTCCACCTCCACCTCCAGCCCCTCCAGTTCTTCCAGCCCCTCCGGCCCCTCCGGCCCCTCCTGCCCCTCCGGCCCCTCCGGCCCCTCTGGCCCCTCCAGCACCTCCGGCCCCTCCAGCCCCTCCAGCCCCTCCAGCCCCTCCAGCTCCTCCAGCTCCTCCAGCTCCTCCAGCTCTGCCCTCACCGCCGGCCCCCCCGGTCCCCCCGGCCGCCCCTGCTGCTCTCCCGCCTGCTGTCCCCGCCGAGGAGCCAGCCGCCCCGTCCCCCGATGACCCCGAGCCGCCGGACGCGCGGCCCCTGCACCTAGCCAAGAAGCAGGAGACCGCTGCCGTGTGCGGGGAGACCGACGAGGAGGCCGGTGAGAGCGGCGGGGAGGGCATCTTCCGGGAGCGTGACGAGTTCGTCATCCGGGCGGAGGACATCCCGTCCCTCAAGGTGAGCGCTGATGGTGACTGAAACCAGGCCCGGTGGGTTTGGTCACTCCAGCATTTATTGAGCCCCTGTAGAGTGACCGGTCTGGTGCTGGGGGCTGAGGTGCAACCCCTTTGGGCCCTGGAGGTCACAGTCGGTGGGACAGGTGGGATGGCCAGCTTGGAGTGGTGAGGACACGCGGGCCTCAGACGTGTTGAGTGTGAGCTGTATGTAGTTACCTACCAGTGAATGGTTGGTTTGTCACAGAAACTCAGCTCCCGGTGCTCGGTTACAGTAAGGGACAAAGATGGCGTTGGTCTTGCAGAGCTGCTCATGTCATGGTGCACGAGGGGAGAGACTGCTGCGGGATTTACGCCATAATGTTGGAGGGTTTGGTGTAAGGTGCTCGGAAAGGTGTCCACAGCCTGTGACTGTACTGTCGTGTGTGTGCCTTCGTGACGGGGGTCCAGGGAGAGACATAGAGAAATGCAGGATTAGACACGGATCAGCGTGCAGACAGCACTGTGAACGACACACGCTTCCTGGACAGACTGCTGGGCCCCTGCGTCTGTACAGGGACCACCTGGGAGCCCGTGTCCAGCTGTCCGATTTTATGAAGTTTGATTGGCACCCACCCAGCCCTGCCCACTCATCTGCATGTGGTCAGTGGCTGTTTACCCCAGAAAATGGCAGGTTGGGGTGGCGCCGCAGAGCCCAGGTGACCCGCAAGCCCCAAACATTCCCCATCGGCCCCATCGCATGGGAGGTTGCCCAGCCCTGTGGCTCGGAGTTCATTAGACAGGCGGGCTTGGATCCGGGATTCACACGATAGGTGCTGACGGGGGAGGAGACACCAGATGCCCATTCAGTGCCGCACACAGGGCGTGATCAGAGTCATACCTGGTAGGACAGCCAACCATCGTCACCCTGATGGCGACTCCAAAGGCTAAGGCCATTCTCCACGTTAGTCTCTGACGAGGGAGCAAGAACCACGCTCACCCTGGATATGTTTCATCTGGGGGGGCCCTTTCTCTTAAAGTACAGGTAGAGACTTTGTGGGATGGATTAATTTTAAGGATGATAACTATGAATACACTTTCTCGATGGTGTTTTGTGAGATGTGTTCAGTATATTTTTTCCTGCACTATTTTTCAATCTATTGTGAAAAAAGGTCGAACCAGTGGGATAATGGGACAGTGTGTGCTCTTGCTCAGCTTCTCTCTGCGCCATCCAGTCCCTCTGCTCTCAGCCCAGCAATCTGACATCGTGTCCACCCTCACCATGCCTTACCGTCCTTTTTGTATTTTAAAGAATGATTTATTTATTTTTTAAGAGGAAGGAAGCAGGCAGACGGGAAGAGAGACATTTTGTCCATCCATTTCGTTGTTCGTGTTGGTCTCCCCCCCAAATTTAGGACCCTGGGCTCTTACATGGACTATGCCATCGGGGAGCACAGACCTAACCCCTGAGCCACCAGGATGCACCTTTATTGTTATTTTGTTATTTTAAGGAAAGGTGCAGGCAGGGAGGAAGGCCACTAGGCAGGCAGGAAGAGAGAAGAGGAAGAAGCGAATTTCTGTATTTAGTTCACGTTTTGTTGTTCCCACCCCCTACCCCAGCCCCAGGACTTGAACACTGCACCTTGGGGTGTATGTGGGACTACTCCCAGGTATACTAGACCTGGAGGTCACCAGGATGCACCCCCTTTATCATTTTTTTATAATGGTGCTTGCTACCAAAGGACATTCATGGCGCACCCTGGTGGAGTAGTGGTTGGGTCCACTGCTGTGGGCTGAGCACAGTCCACATACATCCTAAGAACCAGGTGGGTGTGGGGCGGCGGGGGGGGGACACAACCAAGGTGAACTAAATGAAAATAAATAAAAATGCTTCCTCCACCTCTTTCTTCCTGCCTGTCTGCCTGCTTGCCTTCATTCCTGCCTGCACCTTTCCTTAAAAAAGTTCACCCTGGTGGAGTAAGTAGGGTTTGGGTGCAGTCCATGTACATTCCAAGGCCCTGGGTTCATGTCCTGGGTCCGGCAGGAATAGCCAACATGAAGAACTTAATGAAAAAAAAAATGTTGCTTCCCCCTCTCTCTTCCTGCCTGCCTCTGCTTGCCTTCATTCCTGCCTCACCTTTCTTTAAAATAAATGAGTAAGTGAAAAAGAAAAAAGACCATAGCAAGTGTTTTAGTTATATAGTGAAATGAGATTCAGCCATCAACCAGAACATTCCCTGGCACACACTCCTGTGGTTCCCCACAGTTGTACCCCAATCCTAGTGCTTTTAACTTTGCAGAGTCTGAGGCTGGCTGATTTGAACGTCATCCTGGGACAACCAACAAAAATGTTGGAACGAATGGCAATGGCAGAAAAAGCAACCAAGTGTCCCTAGGGACACATTACCATTGAAATTTAGTTTGATCTTATAATTTTTAAAACTGTAACCATATATATCTCATTTTAGCCATTTTTAAGGTTATTAATTTTTTATTTTATTTAATTGTCCATCTTGGTTGTTTCCTTTGGTCCAGATGGTGAACCCAGGTCCTTGGGATGTACAGGGACTGCACTCAGCCAGAGGTGGTGGGCTTAACCACTGTTCCACCAGCATGCTCCCGTTGTAACTATTTTTAAGTGCAATGCTCAGTGGCATCAACCTGCTGTCTCTTAAGTTTCCTCTATTTTTTATTAAGACTTTAATTTATACTTTTTACTAATTCACTGATTTAGCAAATTTTTTGAGAATTTGTTGAATACTAAAAGGCAATAGGTTCCTAAACTTTAGTTTTATAATCACTCTGTTTGACAGGGATCCGAGTAGTAAGGGAGGTTTCTTGGCTTTGGAAGCTCCGAGTGGGACCCAGCTCTGCTGGCCCCCGAGCTCACGCTCCTGACATCAGATCAGCCATTCGCTCTGTGTGTTTGATCAGACCTTGACAGTGACCGTGAGACACGGCTGGGCCCCCAGCACTGGGCCAGGGCTTTTCTTGCTGAGGAAGTTCATGGTCAGAGTCACTCTTCCGGCTAACGAGCGCGGAGCTGGGATTGCAGCCACAGCCATCTGATACCACCCCCCAGCTGGCATGGGGCAGCGGCAAGGACTCAGAGGCTTAAAATATGACCCGGGCCTGCATTACAATGGGGGACACACAACCCCAGGGCTGAGCCACTCATGCCGATTTTGGGGATTTGTCTCTGTGGGCCTGGGTCAGGGAAGGATAGCAGCATGATCACCCAGAGCCTGATATGGCACCCCCTTGTGGCTCAGGTGGCGGAGGCCGCTAAGGTGCAGACCATGTGAAGCCCGAGGACCCGGGTTCAAGTCTCAGGGCTAGGAGTAAAATTGAAGAAGAAAAAAAAAAAGGGAACCCAGCTTTGTCATTAACCTGACTAGCTCAAATGTCTGCCATTCTTGAGTGAATCTACCTGAATCTGTAAAACAGGGTTGATCAAATTAGTATCTCCTCCCTGCCTTGTGAAGACAGGCACTGCCGCTGGTCCAGCATGCCCACCCTGGGTGGCACAAAGCAGGTGCCCTACAAACTCTGCATCTGTGACTCACTTCTGTGGTCGTGGACACGTGTCTGGTGCAGAGCCTGGCAAACTTCCAGTAAGTGGCCAGAGAGCAAGTATTCTAGGCTTCATCGTCTCTGCCACATAGTCCTTGGTTTTGGCTTTGTTCTTTTTACAGTCCTTTAAAAATGTAGCTAAAAATCTTAGCTTGCGGGCCTATCAAAAGGACCACGGGCCACAGTGTGTTCTAGAACAATGAGATCCCAATAGAAAATCGTAATTTATTTAGTTGTTCATCTTGGTTGTTCCCCTGGGCCTAGGATGCGAACCCAGGTCCTTGGGATGTGTGAGGACTTGTCCGGAGGACCTCACCATGAAGCCACCAGGGCATGTCCAGATTTACGTAATTTTAGCTTCCTTGTTCCCGTATTTTAAAAATGGACAAAATTAGCTTCAAGAATGTATTTTAGGCGCTCCCTGGTGGAGTCGCGCTTGGGCACAGTCCGCATCCATCCATCTCAAGGACGAAGGCGGTTAAGGTGCAGACCATGTAAAGCCCAGTGACCCAGGCCGAAGACCCAGGGTTGGGTAGAAAGAAAGTTTTATTTAGGTGTGACAGTCTATTAACTAGTAATATTGGACTCTCTTATGTCTGTGGTATTTATTAACATTTCAAATTGGGATTTGTTATTTTCTAATTCTAAATAACTATCCATTTTTTTACTCTTTTTTAAAAACTTTTTTTTATTTATCGTTTATTGTAGTAATTATTCTACACATGAGACTAGTTTCCTGTGTATAGGTTCCCCATTTCTTAGGTATATTTCAGCACACCCTGCCCTCCACCACGTCACCAAGTGTTTTTCCCTGTTGTCCAGTGGGCGCCGCCACCATGTGCCCCCGACCACCCCATTCCCTGCTGCTCACCTCAGTTCTGTTGAAAATGTTTCAGGGTGAGTTGTGTTTCATCTGTCCCTTTGTTTTGTCTGTTCACATTCCACCTATGAATGAAGTCATCTGGTCTCTGTCTTTCTTCTTTTGACTTGTTTCAGTGAGCATCATGCCCTCTAGCTCCTTCCATGTGGATTCACATGACAGGGTTTCCTCTCTTCTCAGGGCTGTGTCGTGTCCACTGTGTGTATGGACCACATCTTCTTCATCCATCATCTGATGTGGGGCACATAGGTAGTTTCCAGTTCTCAACTGTTATGAATAGGGCTGTAGTAAACACGGGGGCGCACACATCTCTGTGGATGGTGCTTTTGTATCTTTCGGGTAAAACCCAGCAGTGGAATGACAGGGTCAGATGGGATTTCCATCTTCAGTTTTTTGAGGAATCTCCACACTGTTCTCCATTGGGGCTGCACCAATGTGCGCTCCCACCCACAGTACAAGAGTGTTCCGTTTTCTCCATGTCCTCACCAGCATTTGTTGTTTCCAGACTTTTGGATGACAGCCAGTCTCGGGTGTAAGGTAATATCTAATTGTTTATAAATATTCATTTTTAAACCTCACTCTGTGTTTTAAGGAAGGCCAGTAGATTTTATAAGTTTCAGGGCTCACCTGATTCCACACCCAACAGGGTAACAAAAAAGTGAATCTAAAATAACAAAAAGAAATAAGACTAAGCAAGTGAGGAAATAAAGGTGCAGAAGAACAATCAATTTTTTATAAAAGTGAGGAAGAAAAAATATAAAGAGCCCAGCTTTGGAGTTAAGCTGACTGGCTCAAATATCTGTCATTCCCGAGCGAACCCTCCTGAATCTGTAAAACAGGGTTAATCAGACCTGGCACCTTCTCCCTGCCTTGTGAAGATAGGCACTGCCACTTGTCCACACAGAGGGTGGCACACAGAAGGTGCCGCAAAGTTTGCATCTGTGACTCACCTCCGTGATCGTGTGGACGTGTGTCTGGTACAAACTTCCAGTAAATGGGGGTTTGTGGGGTGGGGGACAACTACCAAGATGAACAACTAAATCAAATAAAATGCTTCTGCCTCCTCTCTCTTCCTGCCTGCCTTGCCTGCTCGCCTTCATGCCTGCCTGCACCCTTCCTTAAAAACAAAAGTATATTTATTTGCAAGAGTATATATAAAAGGCCATTTCAGCCTGCGATCATAGAGAAAAGGTGAACACGCGAGGTGATTTTTGTGCACTGAGTCTTCGGAAAGTAGGGATGGTCATAGTAACTCCCTGTTCTTGGGGATGTTGAGAACTGAGTAAGATGTAAAATCTGAGCGTGTAAGTGTGTTGGATGCAGAAAAGTATGGAGATGGCTCAAGCCTAGGGAACCTCCTGAGCCCGGGGCCTGCGGGGAGGAGGATCTGTGTAGTGATGTGCAGGCTTGGGAGGGGCTGATTAGCAGGACAGCGGGCGCCAAGGTTGGGAAGGTGGGCTGGGGCCAGGTCCTGCCTTGCTGAGGTCGCTGAGTGACTGCTGGAAGATTCTGGCTTGTCCAGTTGCTGCCAGGGCCCTAGCCAATAGGGAGGTGGCACCAGAGGTGTCTAAGGCAGGTGGTAGTCTGTCCACCGCGATGGCTAAGCTTTCACATGAACTGCTAAGCTGCTTTTAGCTCACCCACATCCTGCCGCCTGCTCCCCTCTGCTCATCACACTTCCAGTTCAGAGGCAGAAGAATCTGAGTGGTTCAGTCGAGCATTTGGGGCCCAGATGGGGTTGGTGATCTACCTGTTGATTGGCTGTCCCTGGTCAGGTCTCCTCCAATCAGCTGTGACTCCCATTGAGGCGGTGGTATGGGCAGGGCTGTCGAAGAAGGGGCGGGGAAGTGGGTGTGGTCAGGGGTGGTTGACATGCAGGAAAGATGGGCTTGGGGGCTGACTTGCTGGTGATGGCGGGGCTCTTAGGAGAAAGCGTGGTTTGTGGGAGAGACACCAAGCTCCTCTGGGTGCCTTAAACCCAGAGTTCTGAGTTCATTTAGGGAATCAGCCTCCTTCTTAGAGGAAGCAGCAAGGTAGGAAGAAGCAGGAAAGTGGTCTCCCCGGCCTGTGGGGATGAACTAGACCAGGAAACAGCATATTCACCTAGACAGGCAAAAGACACCCCCATGAGGGGACCCTGTGTGTGCAAAAGCACGGAGGTCGGGAAATCTAATAGTTTTGTCTGCTGAGCTTGAGGGCTGAGTGGCCTGCTCGGGGCGGGAAAAGGGGGAGGAAACCAAGGAAAGGTCTGTGCCAGGCCGTGGAGTCTGCAGAGGAGGCCCCCGGGGAGGTTTGGGAGCAGGGCGGGATGTGGTCCGGATGGACGTTTCCATCTTTGGGTGTCTGCTCTGGCTCCCTGGGGAGCAGGAGGGAGGCTGGGAGCCAGTGGTAACTTGGAGGCAGCTCTTAGGGCTAGGATGCCTGCGTGCTCGCCCCATCCTGCCTCGCTTTGTGCGAGACTTCAGCCGACGGCGAACCTCATTCTCATCCCTTCTGTGTGTCCCCCCCGCGCCGATCTGAGGCATGTGCAGAATCGTGGGTGTGAAAGCAGTTGACCCAGAGCCAAGCGTGGCTGTAGCCAGGGCCTGACACACAGGCTGCGGTACTTCCGCCGCCGCCCAGGGCAGACATCACTGCTTGATGCCTGGAGCTTGATGCTCAGCGCAGCAGCGACCAATCCGTCGGTTCAGATATCCTCCGAACCCTGTTTTATCACTTGACGGTGGCTTCTGTGAACTCAGGGACTGCCCCTGATCACTAGGGTGTCACAGTGCCCGGCACTGTGTCTCTTGCAAACCCACGACTGTGGGCTGCTTTCCCTGCGGTCCTCAGTCGTAGCCCAGCCCGCTCACAGAGGACACGGTCCTCCCGGGACTCCTTTAGGTTTCACTCCCGAAGCTCTCTTGGATTCCAGTCGAGATCCAGGTCCTCCTCGGCCTCTGGATCATCCACCGTTAGCACATTTATTGCTCATGATGTTACTCTGTTGGGTCTGTGTCACATCTTTTGGTCCCCAGTGCCCATTGTGGGGAGGGGGAGGCGCACAGTCCTGGAGTGAGGGGGTCTAAATGTAGTAGGGGGAGCCCCACATTGCTACCTCCCCCCTTGCCCCTACCATCCCACTGTGGGGAGGCTGGTGAAATAAACAGTCTCCGGTGGCCTGTGTCTATGCTTGGCACGAATTCAACCTCGCCTTTTTGCTTCTCTCTGGAAGGAAGACCCCATAAAACGGGAGGGTGATCTTGTTGATGGCTGGCCCGCCGGGACCCAGCCTGGGATCTGGAAAACGCTCAGGATGTGGACTTGGAGTCCTGTGGGAGGCTTGTACTGTTATCACACTGGAACGTTCTGCTGACTAAAACCGGGTGGTCTGACCTGGAGCTCTGGGGGGGCTCTGCGAGTCGAGGCCCCAGGTGATGCCTCCCCAGGCTGAGGACATTACAGGGGCAAAAGCTGCGTCAGCCAGGCGTTCTGTGATGCCGTTGACGACGATGCCTTTTTCCGAAGGGATTGTTGAGGGACCTCCAAAGGCCAGGGGTGGGGGTGACCTGCTGGCTTCCTTCCACCCTCTCAGCTGGCTTTGCAGACGGGGCGCGAGCCGCCACCCATCTGGAGAGTACAGAAGGCCTTGCTGCAGAAGTTCACGCCTGAGATCAAGGACGGGCAGCGACAGTTCTGTGCCACCAGTAACGTAAGCCTGCAGGGGCCTGAGGATCGGGCCCCCAGGTGGGGGGTGTCTGGAAGTGGGATCCCCGCACCTGCGGGTCTGATTCACCTGTAGTCTAAGGTGTGTCTGGAGAGTGGGGCGCCCCCTGGCCGCGTGGTGACCCGGGGCAGGGGGGTCCAGGGAGTCACACCTGGCCGGGTGATGAGGGAGACGTCATGAGCCTGTTTTTCTCCATAGTATTTGGGGTATTTTGGGGACGCAAAAAACCGCTACCAGCGCCTTTACGTCAAGTTCCTGGAGAACGTCAACAAGAAGGACTATGTCAGGGTCTGTGCGCGGAAACCCTGGCACCGGCCCCCGGTGCCTGTCAGGTACCAGGGGGGCCAGCAGGCAGGGGGCTGACAGGCGTGGGGACAGAAGGTGCAAGCAGCAGACTAACAGTTAGGGTGGGCTCAGAGAGGGGTGCCGGGAAGGAATTTGAGTTTCGCAGATGCCGCTCACTGCTGCCACATCTGTATTCCCTTCCAGACGCTCCGGGCAAGCCAAGGGCCCCGCGTCCGCTGGGGGCAGCGCTGCACCTCCCCCCAAGGCCCCAGCTCCCCCTGCCAAGCCTGAGACCCCTGAAAAGACGACACCCGAGAAGCCCCCAGAACAGCCTCCTGAGACGGGTGTGCTGGAGCCCCCTGCCCCCGAGAAGCCGTCCCCACCGCGACCTGTCGAGAGGGAAAAGGAGAAGGAGCGGGGAACACGCGGGGAGCGGCCGCTGAGGGGCGAGCGGGGCGCCGGCGGGCGGCAGACGCGGCCTGAGCGGAACCTCACTCCCGGCCAGCCCGCCGCAGCCCGGCTGCCCAAGGCCCGGCCCCCCAAGGTGAAGGCCGAGCCGCCCCCGAAGAAAAGGAAGAAGTGGCTGAAGGAGGCCGTGGGTGGGGGTCCACAAGGCAGCTCCTCGGACTCGGAGTCCTCTCCTGGAGCACCCAGTGAGGATGGTGAGACCCTCGGCGGCCCCTGGGCTGGTGGGAGACCTGGGGGTACAACTCAGGGGTCTTGGGTGTGGGTGATGGCTGTCCAGAGGGCTCAGGCACAGCAAGATAGTAACACAGGACCCTAAGGACATCGGTTCACTCAGGTGGAGGAGTGGATGGGTCCACCACCTCTGGCTGAGCGCAGTCCATGTACAGCCCAAGGACCCGGCCCAGGTTCATGTCCCAGGGCCAGGGAGAACCACCAATATGTATAATTAAAAGAAAAACGCTTCTTTAACAACAACAAAAAAAACACCACACAGCAATAGCTGTCAGTTGAGTAGTGTCCACTGCAGGACAGGCTGTCTTCTACGTTGTTACATGTAAACTTGTTGACTTTCCACGGTGGTAGGGTCGCCATACACACTGGGTTGACTGGGATTATTATTCCAGTTTAGCAACATCAAACACCCCCCTACCCCTACCCGCCACCACCTCTTGATACTCCGTCTGGTCTCCGTTTCAACTCTAAAAATTATAGTACTTCTGGCGTGCCCTGGTGGCTTAGCAGTTAAGTCCACTGCCTCCCGTCTCTCATAGTCTGTGTCTATTGAAAGGACCTGGGTTTGTGTCCCGGGGTCAGGGACACAACCAAGATGAGCAACTAGCTACGAATAAATGGAAGTGCTTCTTGCTCCTCGCTCTTCCTGCCTGAGTGCCTGCTCACCTCCATTCCTGCCTGCACCTTTCCTTTAAAAAAAAAAAAAGATTGCAGTAAGTGTTCACAGCTGTCCTAGGAGGTAGAGATGAGGAAACTGAAGCACAGAGCGTGTCCATCTGATGGAAATGCAGCCCGAGGAGCAGCAGCCTCTGCTTTTTGCTTCAGCTTTGTCTCAGAAAAGGCAGGAAGATGCGGGTGGGAGACCAGGTTTTGTCCTGGAGGCTCGGAGATGAGGCGGTTCCCTTCCACTTGCTGGGTGGCCTGAAGAAAGGGGTGTCACCCCTTTGTGCCTTGGTGAGCTCACCTGTGTAATGGGCCTCAAAACCAACCTTCTCAAGTCTTCCTGAGACCAGCAGTCCTACCATGCTGGCAGTTTTAAGTCTATGACGACTGGTACTCTCATCTTTGTACTCAATGAAAGTTCTAGAAAAGGCTATAGTAGTGCCCTCCTCTCCCATCCAGCTTCAACCCCCTTTCTGCAGGGTTTGTTAAGCACACACTGAATGCCCTGAGCTGGGGTCCCAGCAGCAAACAGGACATACGTATGTGTCCCCATTGTTGCTTAGGGCCCAAGGAGCTAACCAGATAAAGACACGATGTAACAGAACACAGAACAGGTGAAAAGATGTCACTAAGAGGCTGGGTTGCATTAAAGGCTGTGAAGAAAAAAAAACTGGTTAAGAAAAACCAGGCGGGATAGTGGGTGACGTTTGGGGAGGTGGGGAGAGCTGGAAGGGACATTGGATGAGAGAGCTGTGACCGTGGAAAGAGCATTGCAGGCTGAAGGTCAGCAGGGAGGCCAGTGACCAGAGTGAGTAGGAGGAGAGGGCGGAGAAGGCAGAGGTCAGGTGTTGGGGACCATGGACAAGGACTTTGCAACCTTGGGGAGGGTTTCCACTGAGCATGATGGGAGCCCGAGGTGGGTTGGGGCCCAGGCCTGACAGTCTGGCTTCCCCTGCCAGGTGGACATTTCTCAGGCCTCTTCCGAAGGGTCATTTTGGGCCTCCTCTTGGTCCTGCTTCTTCTTGACGTGCCTTGCACGCCCATCCTGGGCCTCTTCTTCTCTCCCTCTCACCTGGCGGACCCACATCCTGCTGAATGAGCCTTGTTCCTTCCCCTCGGCCACCCTCCCAAACTGCCCTCCCATGCGTCCCCTGTGCCCCTCATCCCCATGTCCCTGTCTCGCAGATCACCCCTCTGACTACCCAGGCTGCCCAGTTGCTGTGCTGTTCCTCCAGTGGGAAGGCCCCAGCCCTCGCCTTCTGCCCCACCGTTTCGTTCCTAGCCCTCTGGCCTCACCCTTTCCTCTATAGTCCAGTGCCCTGGCTCCTTGTCGCCCCCTCCAGTCTGTGCATGTGGTGTACACACCCCTCCCTGCTCACAGCTCTCCAAGTCCCCCTAGAGCCCTCCCGAAAAAGCGCCTGTGTCTCCAACCCGTGTCCAGGCCCCTCCTAAACCTCTGCTGACCTGTGCTACCAGCTCCCACTCCTCCCTCCTCCCCGCCCTTTGTGATCCTTTCTCTGACTTGACTCAAGGCTGTAACTTTAGACTTTGTGGAAGTGCCACCGAACTAGTCAGATGTGAACGTCACCAGTCTGGAATGCTATCACTCAGGACTTTGCTCTTGTGTGACCTTGAACAAACCTTCCCGACGCCCTAGGCTATGACACCCAGGGTTCCACCACTGGAGTTCCCTGCTCTGGAACTTGTCACCGTCCAGACACCGTCCAGTGCATGGTCCACCCCGAGAACAGGGCTTTCTCTCCCGACCCCTGGTGCTTACAGCACTGTCGCCACCCGGGGGACCTGAGGGGATGTCGGCCTAATGGGGGCATGTCCTGTTTTTGTCCCCTAGAGCGAGCAGTACCCGGCCGTCTGCTCAAGACCCGGGCAATGCGGGAGATGTACCGGAGCTACGTGGAGATGCTGGTGAGCACGGCGCTCGACCCCGACATGATCCAGGCCCTAGAGGACACTCATGGTGAGCAGAGTCCTGCGGAGGAGGCCTGGGGTTCTAGATTCCTGGTCCAAGGGGGAGGACTCAGGGCCTGGACTCCTGGTCCGAGGGAGGAGGACGGGG
Organism: Solenodon paradoxus; assembly: GCA_004363575.1. NCBI lineage: Eukaryota > Metazoa > Chordata > Mammalia > Eulipotyphla > Solenodontidae > Solenodon > Solenodon paradoxus. The sequence continues at coordinate 53,016 of RJWH01004293.1, read as the reverse complement.
GTCTGGACTCCTGGTCCGAGGGAGGAGGACGGGGGTCTGGACTCCTGGTCCGAGGGAGGAGGACGTGGGTCTGGACTCCTGGTCTGAGGGAGGAGGACGGGGGTCTGGACTCCTGGTCTGAGGGAGGAGGACGGGGGTCTGGACTCCTGGTCTGAGGGAGCAAGGCTGGGTTCAGTTGCCTCCTTTGCCCCCTCACCCCCATACTTTGTGGGGCTGCCTCTTTCTGACGCCCCTCGTCTTTCAGACGAGCTGTACCTCCCGCCCATGCGGAAAATTGATGGCCTCCTGAATGAGCACAAGAAGAAAGTCTTGAAGCGGCTGTCGTTGAGCCCAGCCCTGCAGGTGCTTGGGCCCTGGGCGGGGTTTCTGGGGTTCAAAGGTCAGACATGCAGGGAAGGTATGTAGGTCATGCACTGTGGTGGTACCCAGAGCATTAGTCCTGGAGAGACCAAGCCTTGAGGGCTGGGCTGGGCAGGGCGGGACACATGTCTGACCAGGGCTGTTAGGAGGGGCAGGTGCCTGGCACCCTGCAGACCCAGATGGAGTGGGGATGGGATGCGTGGAGGGGCTGCTGTGAAGGCCTAAGGTGGACGGCTGGAAAGGCCCATCACAGCATGGTTATGGAGTGCACATTTGGGGACAACTCGCTCTGGGACAGAAAGTTGAACGGACTCAGATGGCTCCCCCCTCACTGGAGTGAGACTCTTAGAATCTCAGTCTTCACGATGAGGTCACCTCTCCCATGACTCCCCTTCCAGAATGACCTGGGCCAACTTTCAGAATTCTGGATTAGAACGTTAATCTGATTCTGAGAATTCCCATGTGGATATTAGTGGGGCCTGAGACTTTTGAGAGATAATATTAGGATGACTGAGGTGGAATGCTATTTGGGCCCTGAAAATGAGTTGGGGGTGGCAGCTGTTTTGAGAATTCTGGGATAGGTTTTCGGCTGACTTGAGAATTCCAGGTGAGTTCTTAGTCCAGCTCAGAAAAAACAAGATGAGGTGTTGATCTGCCTCTAGGACTCTGGTTAGGATATTAGGGTGACGGGGAATGTCCTGGCATTGACTAACAGGCTGACTGAGAAGTCTGAGTAGGATGCTGGGTTCGAGAGTTCTAGAATATTAGGAAAGGCCTGAGAATCCTGGCATGGAATGTTAGCCTGGCACTGGGGCCTGGAGGATGGGTTTTAGACTGACTCTTAGAATTTGGAGTGGGGTGTTAGCCTGGCGCCGAGGATTCTAGGAGCGAATGTGGCTGGTGCTGAGTATTGTAGGCTAGAATGTTCCATTAGCTTTCTGGATGGGATGTTAGTGTGGCTGAGAATCCTAGGGTCGGATCTTAGGCTGTTTCAGTAACCCTGGGGGCGCTGTTAGTCTAGCACTGAGACTACAAGGTGGAATTTTAGGTCCCTGAGAATACAGGCACAGTGTAAGGGTCACCGGAAAGGTCTGGACTCCTGTGTCCTTTGAAGAGAGCATTTCTCCCAGTGTCTCCAGCTCTGTACTGTGGGGTAAAGTGAGGTTCCTGTGAGCTCTGAGAACTGGATGATGGGTCTGGGGTGTGTAAGTCCCAAAAGGTGTCCCACTGACCTGTTGGGGTTCCCGCAGGACGCCCTGCACACGTTCCCCCAGCTGCAAGTGGAGCAGAGTGGGGAGGGCTCCCCCGAGGAGGGGGCCGTGCGGCTGCGGCCTGCCGGGGAGCCCTACAACCGCAAGACGCTCAGCAAGCTCAAGAGGAACGTGGTTCGAGCCCAGGTGGGGCCAAGGGGGTGGGGGCAGGGGTGGGGCACGGGGAGAGGGACTGCCTGTTGCTGGGCTGGGGGCTGAGGCTGCTCTGCTCCACCCTCCCAGGAGTTCAAGGTTGAGCTGGATAAGTCAGGATATTACACGCTCTACCACTCTCTTCACCACTACAAGTACCACACGTTCCTGCGGTGCCGGGACCAGGTGAGCCAATGAGTGTGTGGCCTTGGGGCTCTGCCCTCCTAGCTCTGCCCTGGACCCAGGGTGCAGACCCCCATCCCTCCTCCCCGAGACCAGGAGTCCAGACCCCCGTCCCTCCTCCCTCAGACCAGGAGTCCAGACCCCCATCCCTCCTCCCCGAGACCAGGAGTCCAGACCCCCAGCCCCTCCTCCCTCACACTGATCCCTAGGCTTAGCTCCTCCCCCTTGGGGCCCAGCGTGCACCTCCCCAGCTGCATGTCCCCCTGCAGACCCTGGCCATCGAGGGCGGCGCTGAGGACCTGGGGCAGGAGGAGGTGGTCCAGCAGTGCATGCGGAATCAGCCTTGGCTGGAACAGCTCTTCGACTCCTTCAGCGACCTGCTGGCCCAAGCACAGGCCCATAGCCGCTGTGGGTGACCCCACCTGGCCTGGGGGTCGCCTCCTCTAGGAACCGAGAACTGGGACAGAACTGTGTCCTCAGGAGCTAACCCCTGGGCCCTGTTTTGGGGAAGTGGGGCGGGGGTCATTGGTCAGGGTCTGTCCATGCTGCCCACATAGGGCAGGTTCAAAATTTGACTCCCCCCACTCCCGAGCCCTCTCCGCTCCCACCTCACACCTCCCACTGTCCGGTGTACAGAGAAATTATTTATATATATGTATAAATGTCTATTTAGTAACGGTTTCCCTCCCCCTTGCCCATCCCCCCTCCATGGCCATAGCCCCGCCCCCTCCACCTTGTACATAATGTATAGGAAAAGTCTATGTATGGTTGCGGGGGGTGGGGTGGCTTCAGAGAGCTGGGGGACCCCTCTCCCCCAACTCCTCCCCCCCAATAGGCCAAGATCTTTGCTAAAGGCCATTCCCTCCCCAGGGCATTCGGCATCGGGTGGGAGGGGAAAAACCGCATCTTGTTAATTATTTTTAATCTTATTTATTGTACATACCTGGGGCGGGGCCTGGGGAGGTAGAGGGGGAGAATGGTCCCCTCCCTTTGCCCCTCCCATCCTTTTCTACTGCGACATGTCCGTGTGGGCCCCCCTTCCCCTTCCCATCGTTGTTTGGATGTGGTTCTATTTTTTATCGGTCTCCTTTCTCCTCCCTCTAACCCCTCTGTGCCCACCTCCCACCACCCTTCGTCTCCTGCTCTTTCTTGGGCTTCTGTACAACTCAACTTGTATACACTGTGTACACAAACCAGCCAAACGAAAACTCGACGGCAAACACTTTATCTGCCGGCTGGAGTGGCTCTGTCTTTTGGCGCCAGGATGGGCCTGGGAGTGACCCAGGCAGATGGTCTGAAGCTGCACTGTGGGTATTTGGAAGCCTGGGAGGTGGCGGGCCTGGAGTCCATTAGGTCCCGCTGTGTAACAGATTGGCCCACCCCAAAATTTATTAACCTGACATTTGTCTTCACTTGGGATCAGGAATTTGGGAGTCGACTAGCTACAGGGTACTGGACTAGGTACTGGCTGTAGGATCTTCTCTGAAGGTGACTTCTTGCTGTGGCTGTTGGTTGGAGGCCTCAGTGACACATGGATCTCACCATTGGGTGACTTGAGTGTCCTCCTGACTTGGCACTGGCTTCTTCCAGAACCTAGAGACAAGGAGCAAGCCACAAGGTTTTTCTGTCCTTATCTCAGACATCATACACCCTTGCTCCTACCACACTTCATTGCCAGAGTCATTATGCTTAGTGCACGTGCCAACAGGGCAATTAAACTCCACTTTGTGAAAGGAGAAAAGTATACGTATTTTTGGATATATATTTTTAACTAGTGCCAGCAGTGATAGCTGTCTGTTATTGTCTAGCTTTCTCTGGACTCCCTGATGGAGACTTAACAGATGGGCTTAATTCTTGAGCCCTGAATTGACAATGTCATGTAAGTTTAGAGGCTGGCCCATGCTGTTGAGGATGGAGTCCTCTTTTTTTTTTTTTCCTTAATACTTTGTTTTGCCCCCAATTCCCCCACCGCGGCCCCCCGCCTTGGACAGGTCTGGAACCCAGGTCCTTGGGTTTTACATGGTCCACACCCCAGTCTTCTTAATCTCTTGAGCCACCAGGGGGCGCCAGTTCCTATAATCTCAAGATCCAGTGTCATGGCTGCTGGACTATCCCTTCCAGAGCTTGTATCTTAGGCTATTTCTCAAAGCTACCAAGTCAGCAGATTGTGTTTTTAATTATTAAAATACCGAGAGGAATCTAAAACATTCAAGTTTGAGGAGCAACCTTCTAGGAAAATAGCTTAAAATGTGGACTTCAGCTGGCAGTATTGTCTAGGCCAGCCTAGTGTGAAAAAAAAAACAACAATCATTCTGAAGCCTGGACACTGAAAGAGGCTGTTGATGTTCTAGAGCCCCGGAAACATCGTTAAGGATGACTGGTCAGTGGATAGACCAAGTGTGAGATTTAGGGGTGAATCCTCAACATTCTGGATTCTCATCCCAGGAAAGAGCCCTCTTTGTTCTAGAATCCTGGATATATGGTCTCCATCCTAGAACCTTGGTTTGCCACAATCAAGAATGGATCGTAGTCTTAGAGATGTGTGATGGACAATGAACTCTACAATGATGGTGTTGAGAGGACTGTGGATGGACCATTGCTGTTCTTGAACCATGACCTGTAGTGTGTCCAGGTGCTGCCTCAGAGGAGTGGCCTGTTCAAGTTCTGATTCGGGATGTCACATTGAGGCCAAAGGTTCCTGGATTGGCTATGTCCCAGTCAGAGCTCTGGGATAGACCTGTGGTCAGAATGGGGTGGTGGGAGGTAGTATGACGCCATTGAACACAAATAACCTTGTATTTGGCCTTTGGTATCCAATGGCCCAAACCTGAACCCTAGCTCCAGTACTGAACAGCCAAGCTGGTCCATCACCCCCCACCCCCAACTGAATGCTTCGTCATCAGTAACATGGGTTTTTGTCAAGATGGTGGCACTCTGGGGCTCCCGTGACCCACAGCAGGGGCCCTCCTGGAGATCCAAGAAATGACAAGAGGAGAGACAGGAGGTCCAACGTGGGTAAGGATAGAGACAACAGAATGTTGGAGAGACAGGGTCACTGATACGTCTGCCCCAACCCAGCAGAGGGCGGGATCCAGAGATGCACGAGCGCACACACGTGCCTAGGCAGACGCCAACTAGGCCATCCCAGCCTCTTCGCTGCTGTCCAAAGAGTTTTGGAAGAGTGGCTGCAAACTCCAAAAATGGCCTGCCAGCTGTCGCATGGGCTCGTATGGGTTCCTTTTTCTGGGGGCAAGCGGTAGCTTTCGTCAGTGTCCCAAAGTGCGTGTTGGTCCTTCCAGAAGCAGGCATGCCAGCCGAGAACTTGGCCCCATTAGACAGCGAAGGAAAGATGCAGGCCAGCTAGGGGAGTGCTGGCAGCAGGACTAAGGAGGGAAGTTGGCACAGCTCTCCCCATATTCCTGTTGAGTTTCTCATCCCTGGCTGAGTCTTGTCAGATCTTGTCTGGAAGTGTATGGAAACACCCCGCTTCCATGCCTCCCCTGCCACATACGGGTGGGCCCTGGTAAACAGGTTCTAGGGGGAGGGGAGTTAAGCTTCTGGCACAAAACATCTGAGCCATGCTTGTCCCTGGGCGGAAGGCTGAACACGGGCCAAGGACTCTGATAATGAAACCCGGAAAGGGATATTTAGCTAATCATTGTTCTAATCTGGAATACAGAAGCACATTCATGCTTCTGGGGCAGGGTTGTGGGGTCACAGCCACTGACGCCGAGGACTCAGTGTGTACCAAGGGCTGAGCTAAGCGATGCTCACCCGAAGGCAGGTCCCTGGGGAGCCAGGGCTGGATGTGAACCCAGGCCTCCTGGTGCCAGGCTTCTCTCCAAGCCTACAATCTATCCCGGAATCAGCGGCCCAGAGATTCTGCCCAAACTTCACAGCTGTCAGGGTGGGGAAAGTAGGTTTCCGATAGTGACAGTTATAAGGCAGAGGTCAAAGTCCAGGGCGTGGAGAAATTTCTTGAATCTCTGGTGTGAGGTGTTGAGTAAGTGTTGGGGTTCAGATGTCAGACAAGGCTGGGGAGCTGGGTGAGTGGTGGTCTTCGGCACCAGCCTTCCAGATTATCGAAGAGCGTGGAATGGGGCACCAGGGTTGGATGTAGAGGAGTCCAAGCATGCTCACACTGAAGTGTGTTGCCCCTTCCAGTGTCCACCTGGCCCTAAGCTGGGTGCAGTTGAGGCTCAGATGTCGCCCTAATGGGAACTTGGTGGAACTGAGAGCTTGCCAGCTGGACACCCTTCTGACTGCCTGTCCCTTCTCCCTCCGGGACCAAAAGACTTCCCAATACATACTGGAGGCATGTCTACCTCCTGGGACACTGCCAATGTACATGGGAAGGCCACAGAGTTTATCAGTTGTCTCTCTCCAAGATCCGGAATCTTCTAAATCACCACTGTGGAGCTTTCTGCAGCAACAAGAATGTTGTCTATTTGCCCCTGTTCATTTGAGTTGTCATCAGCTATGTGTGGCTATCCAGCTCTTCGAATGTGACCAGGTGCAGACCCCAACTTAAATATGTATCTTACATGGCTTCCGGTCACCATGTTGGGAATGCAATTCTAGAACTTTCCAGGAAAAAAGTAGTTTTCCAGACAGCACACCTCAGACCACCAACACAGGGAAGAAATTGCCCCCTTGAACAGTCAGGGGGACTCCAGACTCTTGGATCAGCTTATTCTTTGTGGCCCCCAACCCCCACCCCAGCAGAGGGTTGGGGTGAGGTTTTCGGGGGGGTGTGCGTCTGTGCACACACATGCATGCCCTGAGTTCACCCAGCCCCAATCCTACTTTGCGATTTCTAGGAAGCACCTCCAGACATTGGCAGTGATGTTTATTTGTCTGGGGCTGGGGAAGTATATACAGCAGTGACCCAGGAGCCCCTCACCCGCACCCGCACCAGGGGCTGGGGTGGGCAAAGAGGTGTTGGCAGAAGGCACACAGTGGCGATGTCCTCGGAGAGGCCAAGGGTTCGGGGTGGGGTGTAGTGTATCTGGGGAGACCCAGCAGGGGAAAGGGGGGCTCGGCGGGGGCAGCTGGTCCCGAGAGCTTGTGCTGGTGTCAGTCCACGTGCGGGCTACAGGAGGACGCAGGGGCAGCCCCCGTCCTTCTTCCTGGGAGCGCTGGGTGGGCTGGGCGGCAGCTCTTGTTCCTGGAATTTCCTGTGGGAAGAAGCCGGTGAGTTGGGGTTGCAGGGACTGCAGACAAGGACCACCCGAAGGGGGGCTCGCTCACCGGACAGCCCGCACCAGCTGCTCAAAGGCCTCGTCCACGTTGAGGCGCAGTTTGGCGGAAGCCTCGAAGTAGGACACGTGGTGGGAGGCGCTGAAGGTGGAGGCGTCAGATCTCGGTACCTGAGTGGGGTGCGGGGGCTGTCAGGCACTGGGGCCAGAAGGACAACTGCCCAGATTCATGAGGAACAGAGTCGCGGGGGAGCAGTGGAGGGGCGGGCTTTCTGAGCTGGTGGGGAAAGAACTAAGGCGATTCCCAGCAAATCCCCAAAGGCTCCGTCTGAGAGCTGGATGCTTGTGTGTCTTGGGAAGCGGTGGGCACAGAGAAAGGCAGAGGACTCGGGGGCGATGCCCCAAGAAGAGCTGGGATTTCCTGCAGGGATGCTGGGAGTTATGAGCAGGGAGGGGCAGGGTCGCTGTGGCCGAGTGCCATGGGTACTGGCTGGGACTGACTGGTGAGTGGGGCCAGGGACGCAAGACAAGTGAGGAGCAGGGCAGAGTTGGCACTGGTTGATGGAGCACAGGTGGGAGAGGTGCCATTTTGTTCCATTCAGCCTCCTCTCCTGTGTGCTGTGCCTGGGGCCCATTGGGGACAACACGAAGTAGGGTTGCCAGAATCAGAGGAGGGTGCTGACACGGGGAGACCCAGGAGGCACACTGGGAGAGCCTCCCAGGCTGCTAAGGGGATCCCCTGGGGCCCCGACCTGGCGCTGTGTTTCCAGATCTGCCTTGTTCCCGACCAACACGATGGGGAAGTCGTCGCGGTCCTTGACTCGGAGGATCTGTGTGAAGAGCTTGCCCACCTCGTTGAAACTATGGGTGAAAGCAGAGGCGTGAGGTCCAGCCAGCAGCTCCGCCCCGTTTTGCGGCTCCCCCAGCCGCCACCCCGCTCACCTCTGCCGGTCGTTAATGGCAAACACCAGCAGGAAGCCGTGTCCAGCACGCATGTACTGTTCCCGCATGGCGCCGAACTCCTCCTGGCCAGCTGTGTCCAGGACTGTGGAGACAGGGAGAGGGACCGCTGAGGACAGAGGCCCCGCCCCCGCCCCCTTCCAGAACCCTCAGTCCGGCCACCGCCCCCAGCCCCATCCATTGCCAGGGTCCTCACTGTCCAAGCGGGCTGGGATGCCGTCCACCGTGCAGATCTTTGTGTAGGAGTCTTCAATCGTGGGGTCGTAGTCAGACACGAAGTAGGACTGGCAGGGTGGGGAGAGGACACTTAACTGCGGTGCTCCACAGGGACCAGGGACTCTTCCCTCTCTCTGGGTCTCTGTCCTTTTTCCCTGCCCTCCCCGTCTCCTCCCTCTGCGTCTCCTGGTCCTCTCTCTTTCTGGTAGAACATCTCCCCTATGGTGATTACATTCTGGCTATGTGATACTGACCAAATGACTTCCCCTCTCTGAACCTCGGTTTCCTCATTTAGAAAATGAGGCTAAAAATAGCACTACCCTTCACGCCGCAGTGTTTGTGAGATTCAGGGAAAATCAGGGGAAGCAGTCAGATCTTGTCTGCACGTAGTAGGTGCTCACTTATTGAAGCCTCTTTCCGGAATACCTTCTGTCTGTATCTCTTCCTCCTCTTTGCTCATTTATTTATTTTTCTTCCTCCTCCTCCCCTCCTCCTGCGGCTTCCAGTGTCTCCTCCCAGGGGAAGGTCCTGGCTCCAATCCGTTTTCGGAGAAGCAGCTCCACCCGCGGGCCGGGCCCCTCCCTTCCTGCCTGGGTCCTGCCTGTCTCCAGCCCGGACTCTGGCCAGCTTTGGGTTTGCCCCTGGGTGCAAGGAGCCCAGGGCTGGGCCTTTCTCTATACAGGCAAGGGCTCCCACACACCCAGGGGTCCTTTGAGGGCCTTGAGGCTTAGGGGCATTTCTGGAGTTTCTCTGAGGTGGGAGGGTTTCCCTTGGAAATGGGGTTGAGATTTCCTGGGCAGGGGTGGAATGTGGGGAGAGAAGGGGTGATTTTGGCAGCTGGGGGTCTGAGAGCTGCTTCCTGTCTGTTTAGGGAGGGGTGGTGGTGCTTGATGAAGGCTTGTCCTGGAGGGAAAGTGTAGGAACAAACCCTGGGGGATTAGAAGTGTGTTTTCAGAGCACAGAGGGTGAAAACTCAAGGGGTGAAAAGCAGGGAAGAGTCCCAGGTGGCTCAGGTGCATTTAGGAAGTTTGTCATAGAAAAAGAAACTCGTACTCAGCTCAGAAATATGTCCAAGGAGTGGGTCTTCCTGGGGGTGTCAAGAATCTGGGGCTTCTTTGATGGAGATGACTTGGGGCCACCAAGGACTTTCTGAGAGGGGCTTGGGGAATCAGAGTGAAGGGAAACTCAAGATAGTGGTAGGTTTCCCTGAGGGGACAGACAGGTCTCCCTCTGGCAGGAAGCACTATTCCCAGGGTCTAGAAGTTTTCTGGAAAGGGATAGAATCTTATTGTAACCTCTTGGGGCTGAGGGTGCCTACTGCAAGAACTGGTGACCCTAAATGGGCCTCAGGGGTGAATTCTGGGCAAGAGTTCTAGACTGGGGGTGGGGTCCCCTTAAGGGCTAAGTGTCCAGACTGGAGAAATCTCAAGGGCTTTGGGCACAGGGAGCCCCCCAGTTAAGTTCCTAGCAGTGGTCCAAAGAGAAGCTGGGGTCCTGGGTTGGGGGGAGGGGGTTCCAGGTGTGAGGGGGAGGTGGCACCTGGGGAGGTGGGAGCGGGCAAGTATGCTTAAAGTCTGAATAGGTCAACTCTTCTAGATTTAGTATTCCCAAGAGCCACTCAGGCTCAGGTCAGAGGAAACCTAGGGTCATGGGTACTGGGGGCAGGGATGGGGGGGGTCTCAGGATGTGAGTTTCCAAGGAAGGTCTCTCCTGTAGGGGGTGGAGGCCCTGGGCGGGGGGAACTTAGGGTCACAATCCGAGGGAATTATTTAAGATTAGAGTGTCTCATAAGAGGGTCTTAGTGATGGATCGAGGGGAAATTGGGGTCTCAGGGATTCCCCCCCAAAGGGTTCAGTGCTAGGTCCGGGAGGCACCCCCCCGTGAGGGCCCACTACCTGGATGAACTGGATGGTCAGCGCGCTCTTGCCCACGCCGCCGCCGCCCACGACCACCAGCTTGTGTGTCTCGCTGGGAGGGGGGTCCCCGGGCCCCGGCCCCCCGCCCCGGGGTCTCCCCCTCCCTGTCCCGGACGCCGCCCCGCTGCTCATGTCGCCACCGCTGCCGCTGCTGCCGCTACCGCCTGGAGGGGGAGCCGGGCGGAGCCTAGGGGCGGGCTACGCTAATCAGGTTACTGCATAATCATGAGCTCTGGCTAGAAGGGCTCAAGTCTCGGGACAATTAAGGAGGTGGCAAGGCCAGGGGAAGGGAGGAGTTACGCTAATGAAGCCAAGGGAACTGCGTTCTCTGCGACGGGGAATTCCGAATGGGGCGGGAATATGCTAAGGAGAGAACTGCGCTCACCCGAACGGCGCCACGCGCTCTCCGCGGGCGGGCCGTCTAGGGGCGGGCCAATGCTAATAAGAATTCTCTTTCTTTCAGCAGACGGGTCGAGAGGCTCATTAGGGGCGGGGATATGCAAATGAGGAAGTCAGTGAGGCGGCTTCTCGGGGCACCATTCCCTAGGACTTGCTCTAGAAGGCGGGGCTCGCCGACTAGCGCGCGGCCGTATATAGGCGCGCTCGGAGGAAAAAGCCAGTTCTGAGGGGATGCTCCACCTCCGTCTTGGGATCTTAGCCAGATTCCCGACCCGGGCGTCTGGGCTGGTTGCTGGAGTCTCCGCCTGCTAAGGGACCCAGGCTTCCGGTTCCCGCTGTCCCAGCCAAGCGGAAGACTGACTGGGAGGGGAGATGGGGCCCTGGAAGGGGAGAGCCGGGTAACGGGCCAGGGAGGGGCCGTGAGATCACTGCATTCCTAATCCATGAGCCAGCTCGCCCTAACCGGGGAACGCCAGGGCCCGAGTTTCGGAGTCTTGAAGGAGGAGGGAATTGGGGCCCGGACTCCTGGATCCCTGGAGAGAAAGGAGCTAGAGACGTGGACTACCGGGTCCCAGGGAGGAGAGGATCTGGAGGGTCTTTATTAGGAAGTTCTATAAAGGAGAGTTACTGGGGGCGCGGACTCGGGTCCAGGGATTGGCCTGGAGACCCAGAATCCTGGATTCAAGGAAGTCGGAATGGGTACGCGAACGCTTGTGCTCGTGTAAGGTACGGGCTTCAGGAAGAAAGGTTTGGTCTCAGTTCGAGGGAAATGGGGATCCTAAGTCTGCTCTGAGAGGACTCGGAATTTGGACTTGTCTATTCTAAATGAGGCGGATGTAGGGCCGGGCTCCTAGGTTCCACATTTAGAGGAGACTGGATTCTGGGGTCATCAGGATTCCGGGAATCTCCAGAGTGTGGGCGGGGCAACTCCCCGTGAGTCCTTTTTTTTCCCCCCCTCGGTCGCCCACTCCGCTGAACTACAATTCCCTTGTTTCGAGCAGACTGTGCTGGACGTCACTTCCGATTCCGCTATTCTTTCCCCGCGCGCGCAGGGCACTGTGGGGCCCTCATCGCGGGCAACCGCAACCCCGCCCACTTCACCTCTCACCCCCTTGCTGTCCCCGCGCGACGGTGTCGACGCGCGGACTACGTCTCCCGGCGTGCCTCGCGCGCACCCCTGACTATGCTTCCCGTTGACTGATGGGAAAGCGAGTCCAAGAGCTTTCCTACCCCTCTTCACGGCACGGTGCTCGGTACTTGAAATCCCGACAAGCTCGGCGCGTCTAGCCCCGCCCCACCCCTCCCTCTGCTCGCGAGCCCCGCCCCAGCCCGCCCCGCCCCGCGCCGGGGCCGGAGCCGCAGCCCGAGCGGCGGGGTAAGATGGCGCCGGCGGTCCCGGCCGCGGGGCTCGGGCCTATCGGGGTGGGCGGGGCGGAGTCGGGGCTCTAGCTGTCCCAGGGTCCTCACCACACGTCGCGGGGCTCGGAGGTCTTAGCGGGGCGACCTCGGGTCCCGCAGTGGCGGTGGAACCTGGCCCCGAGCGGGGGGCCTTCTGAAGGCCCCGGGACGCGTCTGTGGGTGCCGGGGGGCATCTGAGGGGCGTCCATGAGAGCACTGGGGGTGTCCACAGGGCCAGGACCGAGACTGGAGCAAGCCCTCCATCATATAGCTGGCCTGGGTCATTTCAGTAGGCACTGCTGATCGTCTTTATGGGCTGATCGGAGGCTAGGGTCTGTTTAGAGAGTTCTGGGGCCATCTTGAGATCTTGAGATAAGTCCCAGGGGTGAAGGAGGTCTGCAGAGGCTGAGGAACTTCTATAGCATTTGGAGTATACCTGGTAGGCCTGGGAAGTGTCCACATGAACTAACCCGAGGATGTGTCCGGGGTCACCTATGGGGCCTGGAAGAACTCTTCTAGGGCCAGGAAGTCTAATAGGGCCACCCAGAGGGATGAGGTGTGCCCACCAAGGGAGAGAGGCAAATACCGAAATGCACTGAAAGGCCTGAATGGGTCTCTAACATCTGGGGAGTGTCTAATATGCATGGTGACAGGAGGTTGGGGCCAGTTAGAAGGACCTAGAACCATCTAGGAGACTGTGACTGCAGGAGTGCACGCAGTCTCAACACCTGGAGCAAATTCGATTGCCTTTGGGGGCCAAATCATCCCTTGGAGAGTAAGACAGAAAAGTGTTAGAAAATTTGCCCTGCTGAAATGTACTTGCCCTTTAGGAAGTAATTCAAATGAAAAGTGTTTTAAAATTCTGCATGGCCCTGGGGCTATAGAGGGAGTTAGAATTGGTCTGGACAAGTCTCTAAGATCTAGACTCATCTGCTGCCATGCTTTCTAAACTCTTTTGACCTTGATCTATAGCAAGAAATAGATTTTTCTTTGACACCCTTTACGTACATTCATATTTAGCTAATGCCAAGAACCGTAAATTAATATTTCCGCCTCTGATGTACTGTGAAGAATTTTCTACCATGTTGGTTTTGTAACCAGCTACTTGAGAAGCGGTAAATTGCTATCAGACGCTGTAGTTTGGGAAACACTGATCAGATAGATCTAGCAATGTCTGCAGAGCCTTCTTAAGTCTAAAAGATCTCAGGAGCCTTGAATGTGTCTGGGGCTTGTCTGAATGAGCAAGGGAGCAGCTTGGTATCTGCAGAGGGTTTGGTGATCTGACCATGGTCAGCAGGTCTTAATTGAGCTTCTGTTAGATGACAATCACTGTTCTAAGTAGCATGTTCTCTTCTCCACCCTCCAACCCCCCAGGTGCTGGAGAGGGCTCCAGAGCTGAAGACTGTTTTTAGAGAATTACTAGAAAAGAATGCTTCTCTGGGAGTTAGAGAAGATGGGAGGCTGCATGTGGGAGTTATGACAGAGCTTAAAAGTCCCTGGTAGGAGGAAGACCAGGACTGAGGTCTTTGCAGGTCTGCAGCTAGGGGAGTGGGGGGGAGAGAGATTTAGGGGGAACCTGGCCTTTAAAAAGTTTAGTAGCAATGACCGTTGTTACTCTGTACTGAGCACTTGGTTTCGCGAACTCCGACAGAAGTCAGCCTCCTTTTAATTCTCAGCCCTTCTCTGAGGTGGACATCCTATTGTACTTATTTACAGATGCACACACAAGTCGGGGGTTAAGGATTTTGAATCTAAGAACTCTGCGACTGGATATTGTTATCCGAGTAGCAGGTTTGATCCTTGTGGGGACACTCACAGCTGAAACAGTCCTGTTTTCTGGAGACCTAATCAAGGGACCCCCAAGTTTGAAGGATGAGCTTTCAATTTCCTGTGACATAGCCAAGGCTTCAGCCATAATTCCACACGGTGGGCAGATAGGTGGTCGGCAGATGCCTGCCCTGGGGTCTGGTGAATGGCATGCCCTTCTGAAATCATGGTGAATTTCATTTTGCAAGTGGCGTACTGGTTTTGTGGCTCCACCTCATGTATTTAAATAAGTTTTCTTGGCCCCCAACATCGAGGAAAGTTGATGCTTTTAGGAAGTTGCGTGCTGTTGGAGGCGCACCCAGCACACAGGGAAAGGTGGGTTTATGTGGCTGAAACACCCAGTTTGAAATCACAACTCAACAGAAGACAGTCTTAGCATTGGGCTGGCTCCCTTGTGGGTAGGCAATGAGGGCGTAAAGTATGGCTGTGGAGGAAGCTGTGAGAACTGTGGAGTGGGGTGCTGAAACAGAAGGCTGGGAAGGTCTCCCTCTGAGAAAGGAGGCAGCTGAACTCTGCACAGGGAAAGAGAGCGGCTCTGGTTCCTCTGGTGCCTACCCAGGGCCTAGAACTGGCAGAGGAGAAAGAGGGATGCTAGAAAGGCTGCTGATTGAGGCAACATTGGGGGGGCCTTTGAGACCTACACGTCCATCTCCTTCCACCACCTTCACCCAGCCCCCCAGCCTCCAGTCCAGACTCTCAACCCCTCAACCACCAGGTGACCATGGAGGAAGAAGATGAGTCTCGAGGAAAGACAGAGGAGTCAGGCGAGGATCGGGGTGACGGGCCGCCAGACAGAGACCCTGCGCTTTCTCCTTCTGCCTTCATCCTGGTGAGGCTGCCAGACTCCTGGGACAGAGGGGGCATGATGGGGGGCTGGACTCTTGGCACCACTAAAGGGTTGAACCTGGCTTTAGGATGTCTATAATGTCTGTCTCTCAGGAGTAGAGTTTGTGACCATTTGCACGCGTCCCCTGACTGTCCTTTCTTTCCACCCCTTCACCCTCCACCTTTTCTTCAGCGGGCCATTCAGCAGGCTGTGGGGAGTTCCCTGCAGGGGGACCTGCCAAATGATAAAGGTATGATGGGTTCTGCTTCCTCTTAGCCCCCCACCCCATCTCTGCAACCTTGATCCTAATTCCATCCACATTCGCTTTTCGGAGGCCTCCTGGATGCCACCATTGTACTGGCACTGGGAGCCAAAGGCGGGTGGGGCCCTGAGGCTGTCTTGGAGGGGCTCACAGTCTGGCAGAGGTGGGACACAGTCACAGCTCACAGGTAGCAGAGAAACCGTGAGAAGGCAAGTGTGGAGGGTGGTGGGGTCTCAGAAGGCCTCGCAGAGTCGGTGACGGGTGAGCTGGATCTTTAATGATGGCGAAGAGCTGTCTGATAATGAAACAAGCCAGGCAGGCAGATGCACCAGCAAGCAGGGCTCAGCATGGGCACGTGGCAGGCTGAATGGTTCTTTGGGGCCGGCAGGCAGCAGGTGCAAACAGGAGTAGAAGCAGGCGACTGCTGTGGGGATGGATCACAACAGGGCTCAAATGCCAGCCTGACTTGGCTGGAGGGCAGCTAGGAAGACAAAGGGATGAGAATGGGAACCTCAGGGTGTTGGGGACACCCTCTGGGACCCGATAAATGGAGGCCGGCAGAGCAGGATGGTTGGTTCTCTGGTCAGGAACTAGGTCAGACTCCTCTTTGCTCTGTCCCACAAGGTCTCTGCATCTAGTCCCCGGTCTCCAATCTCCCATGCCAATCTCTCTCTCCAGATGGCTCTCGGTGTCATGGCCTTCGATGGAGGCGTTGCCGGAGCCCACGGTCAGAGCCCCAGTCCCAAGAATCGGGGGGGACTGACACAGCTACTGTGAGTAAGAAGGGGTGGCTGGGGCTGGGGGAGGAAGTCCCTGGATCATCTCTGGGCTGGGGACGTGTGGTAGGGAGTCCTGATTGGGGGTTCTGATTGGGGCAGTTGGAGGGCCTGGGGGCCTGAACCCTGGGTCCGAAGGATGCATGGGTCCAGGCCCTGGGTCCTAAAGGCTGTCAGGATGAGAGAATGATTGGGTCCCATGTTTTCTTGGGAGCCTCAGATGTCTGGGTTTCATAGAAGTTAGGGGCTGGGAAAGTGGGAATTGTGGGCCTCACATGAGCGGGGACAGTGTGGAGCTCCTCCTGGCCTCTTGCAGGTATTGGACATGGCGGCAGACGGCTTTCTCACAGGGCTGGTGAGCGTCCTGGACCCCCCAGATACCTGGGTTCCCAGCCACCTGGACCTGCGGCCTGGCGAGTGAGTGGCTGGGCTGCTGGATGGGGAGGACCCGGAGCGGGAGCCAGCAGCACCCTGAGGCTCATTCACCCTCTGCCTTGCAGAAGCGAGGACATGCTGGAGCTGGTCGCTGAGGTCCGGATTGGGGACAGGGATCCGATCCCTCTGCCCATGCCCAGCCTGCTGCCCCGACTCAGGGCCTGGAGGACGGGCAAAACGGGTATGTGGGGGGCCAGGGCAGAGCTGGACTTGGAGTCCAGGGGGACTTGGAGTTATGTGGGCGTCGCTTGTTAGCAGCAGAAGTGATGATCGTGTCGTTTGTGTTTTCCTCACCGTCCTGCTTCTGGTACCTCCAGCAGGACCTGGCCTAAGACAGGTGATGTGGGGGGCTGCTGCATGAATGAGGGACTCATGCCCGTGTGGATGAAACTGAGGCAGATAAGTTGAGTCATTTGTCCGGTCACAGTTCAACTGCCCTGTTTTTCTAAGGAAAGGTGCAGGCAGGAATGAAGGAGAGCGGGGATTAGGCAGGAAGAGAGAGGAGGAAACATCTTTTATTTCATTGTTTAGTTTTTCTAAGGACAGGTGAGGCGGGAACGAAGGCAAGCAGGGATCAGGCAGGAAGAGAGGAGGAAGAAGCACTTTATTTGGTTGTTTACCTTGGTGGTTCCTGCTGGTCCCGGGACATGAACCTGGGACCTTGGTATGTGTGTGGACTGTGCCAACCTCCACCAGGACGCTGCTCAGCTGTCTTCTTAATCCTTTGCTGCCCTGGCACTGCCCACACCTGCGTGCTGGGTGCATCCTGGCCGCTGTGAATCCTTGTCACGTGGGGATGAGAGAGCGGCTGCTGGACATGTGTCCCGGTCCCAGCTGGGCAGTCTCAGTTAGGGGTCTGGATGCGTGTGCCACATGGCATCGAGACTGAAGTTCTTAGAAAGCAGGTTCTCTGAAGGGTAGACCAGGTAAGATAGGGAGGAATAAACACTGGTCATCACTGTCACTGCTCAGTGACATCTGTGGGCCCTGAGTGGATGCGGCCCCTCTGATGGGGCTCACTGCACAGTGGAGACTGAGGGCCTGGCTCTCAGGACTCCCCAGCTCTGCCACCTCCTGGCTCCAGGCAGGAGTGGCACCTTCTCAGCCTTGCATTGTCGCCTCTCTAAGGCAGGATAGACTCCGGCGGTCGGCAGCTGCTGCAGCAGGCCACAGCTTGCTTTGACCTTGAAGGTGTCAGGTGCGCCCCCGCTCCTGCCCAGCCTGTGCTTTCCGTGGCCACATGGTCTCCATCCTCGCGCTGGGTGGTCTTGGACTTCGGTCAGTGCACGGCTCGGGATATGGCATACTTGGGGCCACAGCGACTTCTCCCTGTTGACTGTGTGCCCTTGTGGAACATACTGAAGCTCTCCGTGCCTCAGTTTCCCTCTGGGACCCGAGGGTCATCGTACTCCAGTGCGGAGCTGTTAAGAGAGCCGCACGAGTTGATGGGCTCGGTTGCTGGGCTCGGTGCCTGCGGGTCCAGGGATGCTGAACGCTGCGTCTGGTGGAGGGGTGCTGGGCTGCCTGGGGCCCCTCTGCTGGGGGATGAGCAGGAAGAAGCAGGCCCCTGACCTCAGCTCTGTCTTCCTGTTCCTTCACAGTTGCTCCGCAGTCTCACTCTTCTCGACCAGCCTGTACTCGCCACCTCCTCACCTTGGGCACTGGAGATGGGGGCCCTGCCCCACCCCCTGCCCCCTCCTCTGCATCCTCCTCGCCTTCTCCGTCACCTTCCTCCTCATCCCCTTCCCCTCCTCCTCCTCCACCCCCACCAGCTCCCTCGGCTCCCCCTGCCCCCCGGTTTGATATCTATGATCCCTTCCACCCCACCGACGAGGCCTATTCACCACCGCCGGCTCCGGAGCAGAAGTACGATCCCTTCGAGCCCACTGGTTCCAACCCCAGCTCCTCAGCGGGGACCCCCTCGCCTGAGGAGGAAGAGGAGGAGGAAGAAGAGGAGGAGGAGGAGGAAGAGGAAGAAGAAGGCCTGTCTCAGAGCATCAGCCGCATCTCGGAGACACTGGCGGGCATCTACGATGACAACAGCCTGAGCCAGGACTTCCCAGGTGATGAGAGCCCCTGTCCGGACCCGCAGCCCCCACAGCCGGCTCCAGCCCCTGGGACACTGCCCCAGGCGGACTCTACACGGGCCGAAGGAGCCACCCGCCGGCGTGTCTTTGTGGTGGGGACAGAGGCTGAGGCCTGTCGGGAAGGCAAGGTCTCTGTGGAAGTGGTGACTGCAGGTGGAACCCCTCTCCCGCCTCCCCTGCTGCCCCCTGGCGACTCAGAGATTGAGGAGGGTGAGATCGTGCAGCCCGAGGAGGAGTCCAGGGTGGCGCTCTCCCTTTTCAGGGCAGGTGGCCGGGCTGCCCGCCCCGCCCCGCCCGCAGCCCCCGCCACCCCGGCCGCGCAGCCCCCGCCCCAGCCGCCCGCCTCCCGAGCGCCCGAGGGAGACGACTTCTTGTCGCTGCACGCGGAGTCTGATGGCGAGGGCGCCCTGCAGGTGGACCTAGGGGAGCCGACTCCCGCCCCGCCCGCCACGGGCGCGGACTCGCGCTGGGGCGGCCTGGACCTGCGCCGCAAGATCCTGACCCAGCGGCGGGAACGCTACCGCCAGCGTTCGCCCTCCCCGGCCCCCGCCGCCCCTGCGGGGCCGCCCACCCGCAAGAAGTCCCGGCGGGAGCGCAAGCGGAGCGGTGACGCCAAGGAGGCTGCTACCGCCGCCGCCTCCTCAAGCACGCAACCCGCCCCGCCGGCCCCGGCCTCGCCCTGGGACTCCAAGAAGCACCGCTCCAGGGACCGCAAACCCGGCTCCCACGCCTCGTCGTCCGCCCGCCGCCGCTCGCGCTCCCGCTCTGCCCGCCACCGCTCGCGCAGCACCGACCGCCGCCGCGGGAGCAGCCGCCGCTCCAGGTCCCGGGAGAAGCGGCGTCGCCGCCGGCGTTCGGCCTCCCCGCCCCCTGCCACTTCCTCGTCGTCGTCCTCAAGGCGCGAGCGGCATCGCGGCAAGCACCGTGATGGCGGCGGCAGCAAGAAGAAGAAGAAGCGCTCGCGGTCCCGGGGCGAGAAGCGGTCTGGGGACAGCGAGAAGGCCCCGCCGCCGGCCCCGCCGCCTGCAGGCGCCGCCCCCTTAGGCGGGGAGCGTGACAGCCGTCGCAGGGGCGCCGTGCCGCCCTCCATCCAGGACCTCACGGACCACGATCTCTTCGCCATCAAGCGGACCATCACTGTGGGCCGGCCTGACAAGTCCGACCCTCGTGGCCCCTCGCCGGCCCCCGCCGCATCCCCCAGGCGAGAGGTCCTGTATGATTCCGAGGGCCTGAGCGCCGAGGAGCGGGGCGGCAAGAGCAGCGACAAGGGCCGGCGCCGCTCCGGGGCCGCTGCTGTCTCCCGGGAGAAGGTATCCCGGCGGAAGGCACTGGATGGTGGGGAGCGGGACAGGGACAGAGAGAGGGACAGAGACAGGTCATCCAAGAAGGCCCGGGCCCCCAAGGAGTCGGCGCCCTCCTTGGGCCCCCCACCAAAGCCACCGGTCAGCAGTGGCTCTGGGTCTTCCTCCTCGTCGTCCTCCTCCTCCTCCCGGAAGGTGAAGCTGCAGTCCAAGGTGGCGGTGCTGATCCGGGAGGGTGTCAGCAGCACCACCCCGGCCAAGGAGGCTGCCTCTGCTGGCTTGGGCTCCATTGGAGTCAAGTTTAGCCGGGACCGGGAGAGCCGCTCTCCCTTCCTCAAGCCGGATGAGCGGGCCCCTGCGGAGGTGGCTAAAGCAGCGCCAGGCAGCACCAAGCCCAAAAAGACCAAGGTCAAGGCCAAGGCTGGGGCCAAGAAAACCAAGGGGACCAAGGGAAAGACCAAGCCATCCAAGACCAGGAAAAAGATCCGCAGCGGGGGCAGCAGCGGGGGCCCTGTGACACTGAAGAAATCCAAGGCTGATAGTTGCAGCCAGGCGACCGGTGCCAAGGGGGCAGAAGAGACCTGGTCTGGGGAGGAACGGGCTGCCAAGGCTCCCAGCACCCCACCCCCCAAGGCAGCCCCTCCGCCCCCTGCACTCACGCCAGATTCACAGACGGTGGACAGCAGCTGCAAGACACCTGAGGTCTCCTTTCTGCCCGAAGAGGCCACCGAGGAGGCTGGGGTCCGGGGTGGTGCAGAAGAGGAGGAAGAGGAAGAGGAGGAGGAGGAGGAAGAGGAGGAGGAGGAGGAGCAGCAGCCGGCTACCACCACCGCCACCAGCACGGCTGCAGCCGCCCCCAGCACGGCCCCGAGTGCTGGGTCCACAGCTGGTGACTCGGGTGCAGAAGACGGGCCAGCGACCCGTGTCTCCCAGCTGCCCACGCCGCCCCCGCCCATGCCCTGGAACCTGCCTGCTGGTGTGGACTGCACCACGAGCGGTGTCCTGGCCTGTGAGTGTCCCCTGGGCCAGGGCAGCTGGGGCTGGCAGACAGGTTGGGGGAGGGGCGGTCCTGTGGGGACAGGTTTGGAAGCACGGGGGACCCTCTGGCTTTGTAGTGATGGGCCTGGGACAGCCGCAGGTGGGCGTGGGTTCCTTGGGCCTGTCCGTGGTCTTCTAGGCGTCTGGGTGCGCTGAAGAGAGTGAGCACTTCCGGTGGGGTGTGTCCGGGTGAGGGGGTCCTCCTGCAAGTGGACCAGAGTGGATTTGGTGGAGGGACCACAGAATGGGGTGAGCAGGGAGTGGTGTCCCTTAGGGGCTGACAGGGTTCAGAAGACAGGATCTTCTGCTTCCTCTCTGTCATTGAGTGACCCTGGTCACATACCCCTTCCCAAGCAACATACACACCTTGAGTCTCAGGAACAGCTGGAGCGTGGGGTTGTCTGGCAAAGGTCCCTTTTCCCAGTTCAGAGCCTGAGGCCATTTGGCCAGTCTGGGGGCCCACAGTGGGAGGCGGCAGCAGGTGATTAGGTGAGGTTCACTGTCTCCTCTCCTGTCGACTCCCAATCTTCCTGTCATCAACCCGCCGCCTCGTGCAGTGACTGCCCTTCTCTTCAAGATGGAAGAAGCCAACCTGGCGAGCCGAGCAAAGGCGCAGGAGCTGATTCAGGCCACCAACCAGGTGAGTGCCGCTGGGGAAGTCTTTCTGTGGCCCCGCCTGGGGTCAGGAGAGGAACTACAACTCCCAGCAGGCCTTGGGACCAGGATTTGCCCAGAAGAGAAGCCAGTTGCCTCTGGGACTGTTGGAAAATGGGGATGGGAGTAATAGGGGGATGTGTTGTCTCTCTTCTCCTCACTTTTGTTCATCCTCCCTCCACCCTCTTTCCACAGATCCTCAGCCACAGGAAGCCACCTTCAAGTCTGGGGGTGACGCCAGCTCCTGTGCCCACCTCTCTGGGTCTGCCCCCCGGCCCCTCCAGCTACCTGCTCCCTGGCAGCCTCCCCCTGGGGGGCTGCGGCTCTACACCTCCCACCCCCACTGGGCTGGCTGCAGCATCTGACAAGAGAGAGGGCAGCAGCAGCTCCGAGGGGCGAGGGGACACAGACAAGGTGAGCTGGGCTTGGGGGAGGTGAGTTGATAAAGACAGTTTTGCAGAGACCAGAAAAGATACTGAGATGCAGGGGCTAAAGGGGAGTGTCAGGCTGATGCCAGCGGACGGGCTGAGACAAAGCAAGGGGTGCTGAATGGCTGGGAGCTAAATTCTCACTGGAGTGGATCTCCGCGAAACGGGCGTTCACCCATACTTGCCCGTCTACCCCTCAGCTACCTGGGTCTCTTGCTCTAAGGGAGGGGGCGTTCACAACGGGAAAGTCCAGCGCCTGGTCCTGGACAGGCCGGAAGAATGGATGCAGGGCCAGTACTGACAGGCTTACTCAGCTGCTGCTTCGGCTCCTACGCTGGGGCCTCGGGCGCTTCTCCGACTTGGTCTGGCTGCTCTTTGCTCTGGTCCAATGACCGGTCACCGACGATGGCCTTGCCCTCTGCTCACAAACGCACGTACAGTGCCAGCGAGAGCAGCATATGTCCCCTGAGAAGACTCACATGAGCAACCAAGATGGGGCACAGATTTGACAGTCCCTGGGCCGCGGCGCCTGCCACATGTGGCAGGATGGGGACAACACGGGCCCGTGACCGGCGGTGAGGCTGTGCTGGTCTCTTCTCCACCCATGGGTCTCCCTTGCCGCACCTGAGCTGGATGTGGGGAACAACCCCAGTCTCTTGGCCACATCGCTTTAGAAACCCACTTTCTGTTGGGCTGCAGAGCCCGAAGGTTCTAGTCTGTGGCTCCGCTAGCGCGGCCCTATGCTCAGGGCTCATCAGCTCTTTGCCTTCTTGTTAACATCTCGGGGCAGTAGGGAACGGCTGGCTGGCTCAGGAGAGCGATGGCCTCCAGGTTCGTTCTTTGGGTGACTGTTCCTGGAGCCTGGCGGGTGGAGGGCCGTGGGGGGCGGTATCCACCACAGAGGCCTGGCTCTGGTCTCCGTGTGCTCTCCTAGAGATTGTCTGTTTTTGTTGCGTTCTTTAAAGAAAGGTACAGTAGGAATGAAGGCAAGTAGAGCAGGTAGGGAGGGAGAGGAGGAAGAAGCACTTTGTTTTTATTTAGTTGTTCGTTGCTTGTCCCCTGCAGCCCTGGGTCTTGAATCGGAGAACTTGGGATGTGCCGGCTCGTGCAGGGTGCACCAGACCGCTCGGCCACCAGGGCGTGCTGCTCTTGTCTCTGCAGCAGCCTCTCAGGAGAGGAGTCTGCTCTTCTAATGGGCTTGGGGGTGGGGCCTCAGCTGCCCCCTCTTCTGTCCCCGTGGCTGTCACCCTCGCATAAGCTCAGCCCCCCCCCGCCACGTGATTGCCTCCTTGCTGTGGCCTCCCTGTGCCACTGCAGCCCTCCCCATGGGTGTGTCACCGTTTGACAGTGCGCCACAGGTGGGCTCTGTCTCGTCCCAGCCACGGGGCGAGGGGACGGGGACTCCGGGCCACTCCACCGCCTCTGCAGCCAGGCCTCCGCATCTGCCGGCCTCTCTTGTGCGTCTAGCCAGTCCGAGCCCCTGGAGTGGCTGTCAGCGCTGCCGTCTACTTGGCAGGGTCGCTGCTCGCGCTCCCTTGGCATCCCCCTTGCTGCAGAGCCCCGCCACACTGTCCTGCCACGGTCAGCCCAAGCCCTGTGGAGCCCATGAAGTGGCCATAACTGCTCACCTCTGCCCACCTCCGCATCGAGCCAGGGAACGCGTGTCCTGGTCATGTCCAGGCCCGGCCTGGAAGTGCATTCAGAGGCCCAGCTGGGCTTGTGGCCGGGGTGCCCGCAGCAGGGGGCACGTAGCTGGATGGCCCTGGGGGCTGAGCCGGCAGGCAGGTGGTGTGAGGGGAGACTAGTAGTCCCCCCAGGAACTCACCTGGCCCCGGTGGTCCCTTCTTCCTACCCTGCCCTCACCCCCAGTACCTGAAGAAGCTGCACACACAGGAGCGGGCGGTGGAGGAGGTGAAGCTGGCCATCAAGCCCTACTACCAGAAGAAGGACATCACTAAGGAGGAGTACAAGGACATCCTGAGGAAGGCCGTCCACAAGGTGGGGCCCAGAGGCGCAGGCGCAGGCGTGGGGACAGGCAGAGGGGACGTCTGCAGGCAGGTGTGCGTACGGCAAGGTCGAGGCAGAGGGGTGGCCACTTGGTCTGAAGGCGAGGAGGGTGTTGGGACTCCAAGCCCGCTTGCACCTGTTCTGCCGGCGCCGGGGACAAGCAGGGACACTGGCCTGCGTGTTGGGGGGCGGCTCCCATTGCAGTCCCAGGCTGCACGTGGCAGTCCGGATCGAGGGTCCCTGGGGGCCGGCAGTGAGTGCCGCTGCCCCTCGCCCCCAGATCTGCCACAGCAGAAGCGGGGAGATCAACCCGGTGAAGGTGAGCAACCTCGTGCGGGCCTACGTCCAGCGTTACCGCTACTTCCGCAAGCATGGTCGCAAGCCAGGGGACCCTCCCGGGCCCCCGAGGCCGCCCAAGGAGCCGGGACCCCCCGACAAGGGTGGCCCGGGGCTGCCCCTGCCTCCTCTCTGAAGACCCCCAGCTGCCCCTTCCTCCTCTTCGGAATTCTGGACGTATTTATGGCTCCGCCTCCCCACCGCCCTCCTCCATCAGTGGGATGATGCCGGAGGGTTGCTGCGGGGAAGGGGAGAGCCCCCTGCCCCCGCCCAGCCCCATGCCCATCTACCTGCCCTCAGACCTGTTCCCACGGCTCCTGCCCCGTTTGTGCCCCTCCCCGTTTCATTAAAGATTTCATGAAATGTTATCCCTAGAGCCCCATGATTTTAGCCCTTTTTTTTAAGAGACCAGTTTGGAAAAGGGTTGGGAGACTTGGCCCAAGTCTGAGAGCGCTTAGCAGATCAGGTGGTGTGACTTGGGTCAAGTGCCTTCTCTGGTTTGCAGTTTCCTCATCTATAAAGAGGATGTGAGGGGTGAGACCCAGGCACGCAAAGCAGCCGGACGGTACTTCACAGGGTCCCACCTCATCGGTGTCTTCTGAGCTGAGTACCTTGGACTTGCTCCAGGAGCCAGCATTTTGGTTTTGGGTTTGGGTTTTTTAAGAGGGAAGGAAGGAGAGGAAGAGCATGTTTAGTTACTTTGGTTTTTCCGTCCCTGGCTGTAAACCTGGTTCCTTGGACTTCACGTGGCCCACGGCCCAGCCCTCTCAGTATCTTGCCTGAGTACAAGGGTGCACCCAAGTCGGGTTTTCTTGTTATCAGTCCTGTGAGTCAGTCTGGGACCATCTAATCCAGCAGGACACAGGCTGACCAACAAGGGTCACCGTTGGAGGCTCTGCAGGCCTTTGTCATCTGTTTACCCAGAACCCAGACAGGTGAGGAGCTGGGGTGTAAGGCTGAGAGTGCCTGTTGCAGCCCTATGAAGAGGGGAATCCATAACCCAGAAAGGAGGACTTGGCTGAGGCAGGATGGTCCAGGCAGAAGGTTCTCTGCTCACTGGACGTTGGCCCATGCTTTCTAGGCAAGATCAGGGTCCCCAGTGCAGCCCGGGGCCCTCACAGACCCACATCTCTCAGTCAGACCTGGGTCCTGATCGGTTTCCTACTTTGCGACCTTATCTCCAAGCCTGTGTCTGGGTCTGTAAAATGGGGTTACTTCATCCCACCAGGTCCCTGGGACTAGGTAAGGTTACAAGTGTCAGCCCCTGCAGTGTGTGGCCCACCTGTAGTAAGCACCTGAATTGTGGGAGGTTTGCACAGATGGGTCACCTGAGGCCCTAGCAAGGAATAATATCCAGCTTGGGTCAGGGCTGTCCTTGGGACATCAAACACAGGCATTAAAGAGGTGATCGTGGCAAGAACCACTTTATTAGTCAGAGGGATAAGGGACCTGGCACCCATGAGGGTGAGCACGCAGCCTCCCTGGCGACTAGAACTCCATGTCCTCCAGCAGCTCCTGGAGGTAGGCCTTGCACTGGTCTGAGGAGAGGGAGAGGGGGTTGCTGTTGGAAATGTGCAAGTCCACAGTGTTCTCCAGTGAGGAGGCACCCTGCGACCGAGCCATGTCGAGCAGGGCCCTGAGGCATGTGGGGACTACCTGCAGGATGTGAAGAAACAGGTCAGAGGGAACTCCCCCAGCATTGTTCACGGGGGTGGGGGGACAGTGGACTACAACTCCCAGCAGTCCCCGCTGCAACCCAGGAGGGACCATTAGGTCTAGGACTTCTGGAAGTTGTCATCTTCCCCAGAGTCAACCATGGGAAAGCAGAGGTTCCCAGAAGCCAGAGCTGTGCAGCTTCTGGTCAGAAGAACTCTTGAGAGCTGTTTAAATCTTCAGAGGCTTCTAGGATTTGTGATCTACCAACTTCCACATGGTTTTGAGAGCTCAAAACAGGCTCTAAGGGTGAAGCCACGAGAGAAAAACACAGAAGCTCCAGGAGATGAACTGGTTGCAGATTCCTGGGAGTTGTCATTTCACAGAGGGTCTTCTGGGAACTGTAGTTCCTGGGAGCAACCTCCTCCCTCTGGCAGACCCGCCCAACCCTCAGCTCCAGGAGCCCAGGGCTGTAGGCACCTTGACCATCACGAGCTTCTTGGTCCATGGCTGGTCCTGGGGCCATGGCTCCCCCACGCAGAACCAGAGAGTGTAGCGGGGTGAGTGTCCATTTCCTTCTATGAAGGCAATCAGACCTGGGGGACCGGGAGCCTAGTTAGAAATGAGGAAGTCCCACCTCTACCCGGAGAAAACATGACCCTTCCTCCCCCAGAGCCACCATTCAGGATAGGGGAGACCACTCTCCCGAGGATATATACCCAGTGATTCTGGAGCAGGACTACTGCTCTTGAACCCGCTAAGGCTTTGCTGTCTGATATGTAGCCAGTAGCCAAATGTGGCTATTTAAATTTTAACTAAAAAGTTTAAAATATTTCTTCAGTTGTACTAGCCTCATTCAATATTCAGTCTCCAGCCACCTGTGACTGGTGGATACCATACTAGAAATGCCCAACATTCCCATCACCACCGAAAGTTCTATCAGAGAGCACAGGCCTACGGGATTTTGCTCTCCTGCATCTCTCTCCCGTAATAAATGGAAGTAATGATGATGGCAACTAACGCTTCTGCATCTGCCACCAGCTCCGGGTAGGTGGCAAGGAAGACGGTCTTCAGCCTCCACAGGCTCGCTGCGGTTCAGTCCTTTGCCCCAGTTTAAACATCAAGTAGATGAGTAGGATCTGAATCCCCAGGCACTTGACTCCAGTTATTAAACCCCTGGCCTCTTTCCACCCCAGAGCTCAAGCCCTGACTTACCTGCCACAAAGGGCCTCAAGTCGAACACGCTTCCTTCCCTGTCCTTGGGGACCTCACCGTCTGGCCCGTGTCCGCTGCTGGGGAGGAGCTCCTCGCCCATCGCCCAGTATGTGTGGCAGTGCCCCAGCCTCTGGGCGTAGAGCTGCTGGCCTGCCCGCCACAGAGCGAGCCCCCCGCCCAGGCAGCTCAGGACACGATTCACGTAGCCCACCGCGCCCTTGTCTGTCAGGGACACACTGGGGTCTGGCAGTCTTATAGGCTGCCCAGGCAGTGCACTGTCCCCTGCCTCGGACCCGACCAGCCGCAGGCCTCTCGGGCAGAAGACAGTCTGCTGGAAGACCTGGCGGCCCCGGTAGAAGGCAGTCACCTCGAACTCCCATTCTGAGCAGCAGCAGCGGCAGCCATGTGAGGGGGCGGAGAGATTGAGTGTCAGGGTGTCCATCAGCCCAGCCCATCCCACCCGGCAGCTGCACTCACCTTCGGGCTCCAACAGTAGCCTCAGGGGGTTTTCAGGGGTTTCCAAGTTTGGGCAGGCAATGGGATTATCTAAATTGGGGCTCATCAAGAGATGGGGGTGTTCAGGGGCCAAAACCAGACTTGAGGGTCCCTCTTGTGGGACTGGTGCCAAGACCATATCACCCAGTAACTGCTTCAGAATGTCTTCCTGGAGAAGGTGGAAAGAAGCCTTTTCTGGAGACTTCACATACACCAGGCCTGTGCTCACAAGTTGGGACCCAGAGACCTGAGCTTTGCCCTCAAAGAGCTTCCAGTCTGGAGGATGGACAGCCACGGGCACAGGCAGCAAAATGTGCGCATGGCAGATGCTGACAGGCTGTGATGCCTGAGGGAGGGGCTGACTCCACCCATGTCCCAGCCTCTGCTCCTACAGGCCTGCTCAGGGAAGGCTGGGCAGAACTTTGGTGAGGGTGCAGGGTCACCCTGGCACAGAGAGAGCTACTCTGAGTTCCCGTGAGGCTTGGGGGATCCTGCCACATCAGGGGAGCTGTGACATGCTGGAAAGCTGTGTTAGGGCCTGGAATGCCTGGTGAGAATGGAATTTTCTCCTGTAATCAGGGGAGAGCCAGGGTCAGTCTGGGTCAGATAGGGAATGCTCTGCCATGGAGACGATGGAGGCCAAGGAGGAGGAGGCTGGGGCGGTGGGCCAGGAGAAGATGAGACCCACACAGGTCCATGGAGACTCAGAGAGACTAGGCGGAGACTGAGGGATGATGGTTGGCGTTCATTCTTACCTGGGTGTCAGCAGTACTGCACCAGTCAATGTGTGGAGAAGTGTTCAGCTCAGGAAAGTTCCCAGCTCCTGTCGAGAAAGCTGGTGAGCGGAGTAGCGGTACTGGGGACACACAATGCTCCCCACCCTCAGAAGCACGGCTTCCGCATACCTGAGTGCACAAACTCGTAGATCTTGTGTGGGTCTTGGAGGTCTTTGCTCCGGTCTTCTACTAAATGCAACATTTCCTTCCGGTTCAGGGCGGACCGGAAGTTCCTCTTCCAAGTGGGCAAGTCTGGCTTATCCTTCCCAGGGGTATAAGCGCCACTGGCCTCAGCCCAGGCCTGGGGGACCAGTGGGGGAAGATAAACAAGACCCCACCTCAGGGTCCTAACACTGCCTTCTTGCATCCTAACACTCCTCTCCCCTGACCTGTTAAAGCCTGGCAAGGTTTCAATCCCAAACTGTCCTTGGACCCATGAATCCCCTGCTCCCCACCTTTCATAAACCTTAGCTAAGTCAGCTTTCCAGGTCCTACTTGGTGTCTAACCCTGCCACGAACTCGTCCCAGAACACCCTCTAGCAACTCGGCCCTCACACTCTCACTCATTCCAACCACTGAGTATCCTAATTTGGTAGTCACCTCAGCTTTGAGACTGAGTCGCACCTCTAATGTTTCAAGACCGACCTCCAGAATCTACAGTCAAGAACCTCGACCCAGAGAGCGCTGACCTCCCGCTTTCTAACCCGACTTCCCGGTTTCTGTCTATCCTGAGAACCTGGCGGCTCTAAGCCGGTTTTCTATCCGATACCTGCTTATGGATCGATGTCTGCCAGTTCTGTAACTGCCCAGCCACTGCCACAGGCCCGCGTTAATTAGGCCCCGCCCTTACGTGCTGAGCCCTCAGCTCCGCCCCTCGGAGTCCACGCAGCCGGATCTGCTGCTCCAGGTTTCCCGCGTCCCCGCCCTCACTCACCTGGAAGATGCCGAAGTCTTCCTGCTGGGCATCCTGCCGCAGGCCGTGCTTCCAGGGGATGCGGAAACGCGTGCGGCTCTCGTCCAGCCAGGACACGCCCTTGAACTGCCCCTGGTCCAGCTTCGACCTCAGCCAGGGCAGGATTCGAGGCTTTGGGTTTCCCATGATTCGGCCTAAGCGCAGAGGGCACGGTCCTGGGCTTGGCCACGAGGGTTCCACTCCGAGAACTCCCTTTCTCGGGCCATAGCGCAGGCAGGCCCCTCACCCGTGTTTTCCTTGGGTATGAGGAGACGACCTCCCGCCCTCCAGAGAGGCTCCCTCTCCCCATCGCCCAAAGCAGACAGCCCCACTTCTAAGGCACAGTCTCCTCGAGGTATTCCAGTGCAGACGCCACTGCGACACTGCCCGCCACCATGTCCAGCACAGGCCATCCACAATCGCCCCACTCAGCCGCCCGCCTGCAACGCGCACGCTCTCCGTCCTAGAGCTGACTGTCTCGCCCGTGTTGAATCCACCCTTCTCTTCCCCTAGATCCTCCGCCATAGACTCCTGTTTCCTCCTATCCCAAACTCCTCTTCTTTACAGTCGACCAGCGCCGGCCACTATGTTAGTTTTTCCACCTCGCTTTCCCCACCCCCACTGCCACCATCAGGGCAGACTCCTCATTTCTCCGGTTCCTCACGCCCGGACGCCACCAAAGCCCCCGCTCTTCCGTGTTACCTACGCAGAGGGTCAGGGTGCCCAGGGTAGGGGGCCTACTCGTGTCTTTAGGCTCCAATGGCCCTCGACCGCGCAGCTGCACACCCTTTTCCGTCAGCTGACTTAAAGCTGCGAGGATTTCTTTTCTCCAGAAGTTCCCAGTATTACAAACTTTCTCGTTTGGTTGACAGATTCCGGAGCCAAATGGGCGGCTCCAAGACTGCCCCCCGCCATACCCTTGTTAGGTGTTCCGGCCACGGGCATGCTGGGAACGTCACATGCAAATTAGGAGGACAGCGAACGCTCCGCCCCTTCGACGTTAGGGCCGCACCAAGCCGGCCCAGTGCGCAGGCGCGGGAAAGTTGCGCTGAAAAAGAAGTAAATACAAGTTCAGTGGAGCAGGCGGCGGCAGTGGGGTCTGGGAGCAGGTGAGCGGGCTGGGGTGAGAAGGGAAGAGGAAAGGGTGGGGATTCAGGGGCGGGCACCCCCGTCCTGCTCCGACCGTGAGTCCCCAAGAGTTTAGCCCTCGGATAGTTGAACTACACCTCCCAATAGGCTTTACGGCGAACAAGTGCGTACCGAGGCGTTTTCTTGCTTTGAAGCCTGATGGGATTGGTAGTTCTCAGTCCTCTAAGAGCTTGAGTAGCTTGTCATATGCCTTCTAAATCCTGAAATCGGAACCCCAAGTCCCTTTCTCACTCCGGGATGCCAGGGGTCTGAAGCCTCAATCCTGTATTAGATTCAGGAATTCAAACCTCCAGCCCACTTCTTCAGAAACTCCCAAGAGTTCAGCCCCTCGGCCCCCTTCTCCCTTAGACCTCAGAATCAGAATACCCATCCTCCTCTCGTAGGATTAAGGAATCTTCGTCCTCATCCCTCTTCTCCCTCTGGGGAGTCAGGCTTCTGGACCCACCGATGTCAACCATGCCAAAGGAGCTAGGAGTCCAGATCTTCAGTTCCTTGCACCCTTTGGGGACTCACTAGTCCTGTCCCCCTTCTCATTCACGGACTAGGAGTTTGGGCTCCAGGCTTTCCCACTGAACCTGGCCTCCGACCCCCTCTCACAGGTGCCTCCATCATGGCAGGTTCGGAAGACCTAGGGCTCCGGGAGGACACACTGAGGGTCCTAGCTGCCTTCCTCAGGCGGGGTGAGGCCGCTGGGGGTCCCATTGCAACCCCATCCAGGTGAGAGGATTTGCCTTCCTCCCTCAGGGGCCTGCGTGTGGCACAGAACCCTCCCTAACTCATATTCCTGGTTTCAGTCTACCTCGTTCCCCCTGTCTTTATAGCTGACTCTATTCCTTGTCCCTGGGCTTGCAGAGATAGTCCCACCATGGGAGGTAAAAGGGACTTCTGGGGTCACTCTCTGAGGTCCCTTTCCCCAGGAGCCCTGCCCAGGAGGAACCAGCTGACTTCCTGAGCCGTCTTCGAAGATGTCTTCCCTGTCCTCTGAGTCGAGGAGTAACTCCCCCTGAGTCTTCTCGGCCTTGCTCCCTGCCTCTTCACCCCTGCTATGGGTCAGAGCCTGGTAAGTGATTTCCCTCAATCACTCATGAAATGGTAGGGCCAGAGGGACTTTCTAGGCCCTTCTGATTTTGTCTCTCCTTCCAGACACGCTTCCCTGGCGTACTTTTTTTTTTTTTTTTTTTTTTTTTTTAAAGGTGAAGGCAGGAATGAAGGCGATTAGCTAGGCAGGAAGAGAGAGGAGGAGGAAGCATTTTATTTAGTTGCTCATCTTGGTTATTCCTGCCGACCCCGGGAAGCAAACCAGGGACCTTGGCATATATGTGGACTGCGCCCAGTTGCTACTCCCCCAGGATGTGCAATAGGGCTTTTGTAACCCCCAGTACCCCAGATAGAGAGGCAGGAGACATAGCTTTCGATCACAGCTACCTGGCTCTTTGGTTACATGACTCCTTGCTTTCTCCAGTAGCTAAGTAGGAGTGGAATCTCTCATTGGACTTGATCAGTGACCAACAGGTTTCCTATCAAATATGAATTTGATAGGCCACTAATGGTTTCGGGAGTGCTAGCTTGAAAAGGATTTCTCAGCTGGGGCCAGTTCTGTGATTAATTGGTCCCGGTAATCTTCAAGGTCCAGTCAAGCTCTACATTCTAAGTAAAGCAGAAAGTTTCCAAGTTCCCACAGTGGACCTTGATTTACCCGGTTAGGAAATGGAAATCATTGCTCCTTGGCAAGATGATTGGAAGGAGAAATTTCAAGGCATCCTTATGTCCTGGAAACCCATCATTGGCTCTTTTCACCCCAGGCCCAGCTACTCCAGACTTCTATGCCTTAGTGGCCCAGCGGCTGGAACAGCTGGTCCAAGAGCAACTGAAATCCCCCCCTAGCCCAGGTGAGGTGCACCAGGGCCTGGAGAAGGATGAGGGTAAAGGAGCGCCTGGGTTCTGCTCCTAGCCGACTTCTCTTCCGCCCTTTAGAGTTACAGGGGCCCCCAACCACAGAGAAGGAAGCCCTGCTGCGGAGACTGGTGGCCTTGCTGGAGGAGGAGGCAGAAGTCATCAACCAGAAGGTGACGGGTGTTCTGTTCCACCCCTTTGCGAGGACAGGACTTTTGGGATGCTTGAGCTGGGACCCGAGGCTGGATCTGTATTTTCATTGGGTGTTCAGGTGGGAAGAGAGAGTGAGACAAGGTTTCCGTGAAGGGCTGAGTGATAAGGGGATATGCTGGCCAGTACTTTAACTTTGTGGTTTTTATTGACGTTAGAGTGGCTAATGGCAGGGCGTATGGCCACCAGAAAACTGATTTAGGAAAGAGATTGGGACCAAGATAGAAAGTAAGGGAAAGTCTGGGGGTGTGGAAGCCCTGATAGGCTTAGAATGGAGGTGGTGGGCGCTGGAAGGGGTGTGGCTTGTGATTGTGTCCTGGAATCAGATTGGATCAGAGGCTTGGGGAAGTGCATAGGCCTCTAATATTAATTGTATGTTAAACAGGTGGGAATGATTGTAGAGTCCAGCCTGGTCTCCAGGTTCCTCAGGGTTAGGGAACCCCACTAGGGGCGTGGTCAGGAGATTTGCATTTGCTAAGGAGGGAGTAGCCTTCATTGGCTAGTGGCTTCATTAGGGGCGTGGTTTAGCATCAGGTTCTAGGTTATCTTCCTGGGATTAGTTTGGTGGAGATCACAGAGTCTGGTTTACGGTTGGCTAATGTGGCAAGTAGGGGCGTGGCTTACAGCAGTAACTTCCAGAACACTTCCCAGCCTCCGGCTGGCTGGTTACAAGGGTGTGACCGAGGCGGGGCCTATCTCCTCTTTTCCCCATTCACAGCTGGCCTTGGACCCCGCCCTGCGTCGTAGGCTGGCCCGCCTCTCAGCCGGCTCCTTCGACCGCCTTGTGGAGCTGTTCTCCAGCCGGGAGGGCAGCCCTCGCCCTGGCTGCGCACGCTCCGCACCCTCCTTGTTGCCGTGCCCAGGACCCCCGCCACCTTCCCCGGAGCCCCTGGCCCGCCTGGCCCTGGCCATGGAGCTGAGCCGGCGCGTGGCCCGGCTGGGAGGCACCCTTGCTGGACTCAGCGTGGAGCACGTACACAGCTTCGCGCCGTGGATCCAGGCCCATGGGGGCTGGGTGAGCTGCCAGGGCCCCTTGGGGCCTCCCATTAACCAACTGTCATTGTGTGTAGGGAGGCGGGTGACTTCTTAGGCTTCCTCTCAGACAGGTTCTCCCAGCAGTGCGGGCGGTGTGTGTGGAGCATCTGCTGTACACAGGCATCGTGTGATCAGGGCAGCACTAAGTCTAGCTGAAGCCACTCTGGTGTATGCTAATTATCAGGAGTTGGAAACAAGTGATCGCCCCTCCCTGAGCCTCAGTTTCCTCATCTGTAAAGTGGGAGAGTGGTATTAGCTACCTCAAAGGTGAGCCCTTAGGTGGTAGAAATGACTTTTTGGTTTTGTTTTAAGGAACAGGGCAGGCAGATTTTTACCCCTGGGGCTGAGATTCGAACCCATTGGGGTATATAGCCTGTGCTCCTTTGGAGGCGATTGACCTAACTGCTGCTCCACTGGGGTGTGCCCAGAAATGACTTTTTTTTTTTTTAACTTATTATTTCTCTTTGTTTACTATCTTCCCCCGACACTGACACATCGAAACAACCGACTCTTAACTTTGCTTGCTTACGACTGTAAATCTAGCGCTCGATTCAGAACTGGGTTGGGTTGTAGCTGTACCCACTGTGAGTACCTGTCTCTTCCAGCCAGCGGGTATCCCCTCACTTACCTGCCCGGTGGCTTGGAGAGTGACTGGGCTAAGGACGCGTGCCCGACTCTCAGACCATACCCGGGACTTTTCAGACTGGAAGGAGCTGGCCGCGGGTGTTTGAAGAGCAGAGAGGAGGAGGTCAGTAGGGCTAGATCGATCGGGGTAAGCCAGGGGCAGAACATAAGCGAGAAATTAGAGCTGAAGAAGGTGGCCAGTTCCGGCAGGGCTTTGTCGCCGAGGCTGAGAAGTCGGACTTCGAGCCGAAGTCCCTGAGGGTGATGAGAGCTGATGTTGGAGCTAACTGGCGCCCTCTGGCGGCCTCGCGGGGAACACTCGGGGCAAGGGCGGAGATGGAGAACTCAGAAGAGGTGACACCCCGTGGTCCCCGGATAAGATGAGGGTAAATCAGAACAGGTCGGGGTAGTGGAGGATTCTAGATTTAACTAGGAGATAGAACCAACAGAGTTTGCAATGGCCTGGGTATAGCGCCTGAATGGAAGCCTGAGCAGCTGCGAGGCTACATCTAATGTTCCCTGAGATGGAAAAGGGTCTGGTGGAGGGAAGGAGGGGGAGCAGGTTTGGGGGGGAAGTCTGAGATGATTGGAGGTGGGCAGTTAAGAGAGAGACAGACGCCCTTCAAACCTCAAAGCAAGATGATGAGCACACAGTGAATGTAAATGTCTAAAGCTCAGCGAAGAATCTCGTTCCTTTGTAAAATTGTGTTACTCCTTCAGCAACAATAACGGGGAAGCTTGGCCTGGTACTTGACCCAAGATGTCAATGGACTGATCCCATCTGTTTATTTTTTTAAACGAAAGTTGCAGGCAGGAATGACAGCGCGTGGGCAGGCCGGAAGAGAGAGGAGAAGCAGCATTTTATTTATTTTTATTATTTAGTTTGGTCCCTGGTATGTATTGGACTGCACTTGGCCGGGGGCGGTGGACCTAACTGCTACTTCCCAGAGAGTGCTTAGATATTCTTGTGAGCAATCATTTGATATATAAAAAGGTGCGTGACATTTTAAATGATACCAAAAATCACTTTCAAACAAAATCAGAAGTGATTGTGTTGAACCGCACTCAGCTCACAACAGAGCAAACGGGTGAGTGGAATAATAATTCCTGCTAGAACATTTTAGTGTCAACAGAGAAAGTTGGTTGAAGGAAGACAGGAAATATGTCTCATAAGAATTAGCAGTGGCACACCCTGGTAGCAGCGGTTGGCTCACTCCCTTCTAAGGCACAAGCCACGCACCCCTGGGTTGTTCAAGTCCTGGGCCTAGGGCGAAGCAACCAGTGTGAACCACTAAAGTAAAAAGATAGTAAAGTAAAAAGATGCTTCTTCCTCCTCTCTTCCTGCCTACATGCCTGCTTGCCTTCATTCCTGCCTGCACCTTTCCTAAAAAAAAAAAAAAAGAAAAAAATTGGCACGAAGGTGTCACTACTCCCTGATGGAGTAGTGGTTAAGTTAGCTGCTCTGGATGTGCACGGTCCGTGATCTAAATCCCAAGTACCTGTGTTTGCATCCCAGGTCAGGGGAAGGAACTGAAGTGAACAACTAAATAAAAATAAAATAAAATGTTTCTCCCCCTCTCTCTTACTGCCTATCTACTCGCCTTCATTCCTGCCTATACCTTTTCTTTAAATTTAAAAAAAAAAAAATATATATATATATATATATATTTATATTTATATATGGCATGCCCTGGTGGAGCAGCGGTTGGGTTGGGTCAGTTGCCTCTGAAGGACGCAGGCAACACACCCCTGAGTTCCAGGTCCAGATCTGGAGGGAAAGAAAACAATGTTAACAGCTAAATGGAAATAAAATCAAGTTGCTTCTTCCTCGTATCTCTACCTGCCTGCCTGTCTTTGTTCCTGTCTGATCCTTTCCTTAAAAAAAAAAAAAAAAAAAAAAATCCAAAACACTGCAGGAATCTGCCGCCCTCTCGCTGGGGTCTCTGTCCCCCTGTTCTCTCGTCTTCCCTGTCTCTGTTGTCTCTAATGGCTGTGGGCAGCGGTGTGTGTGGAGGGACCACTCTGCTCACAGACTGTGCGCTTTACCCCTCAGGAGGGCATCCTGGCTGTCTCCCCGGTGGACCTGAGTTTACCCCTGGACTGAAATCCTCCTCGGAAGCTGCTGCAAGACTGGACCTAGGGTCCCGGTGCTGTTTACCTGCGTTTCTAAGCCTCCCTAAGCCACTCAGGTCTGTGGGGTGGAGATACCCTCCCTGATTTTGCCAAAAAGAAATTGTTGAAATGTTTTTCGTATTAAACACTTTTTCAAGTATGTATTGTTTGTTTTTCACTCGAGAGCTAACACTCTGGTGCGCCCTTGTGGCTCAGGAGCTGAGATGCTGGCATGTGGACCATGCAGAGCCCAAGGACCTGAGCTTGAGACCTAGGACTGGAATGAAAAATTAAATAATAACGATGCTGCTTCTTCCCTCTCTCCCTCCCTCCCTCTCTCCTTTTTTTCCTTCCCTCTCCCTTTCTTCCTTCCTTCGCTTCTTCCTCTCCCTTCTCAGAAAAAAAGTAACCTTCGATGTAGACTCTGGTTCAGAGATCTCTTTTTTAAATTGAGGAACCAATTCATTCATTCTCCAGCTATTTATTTGAAGCACCTCCGATGTTCCTGTCTCGTCAACAAACAGCTTATTTGAGGTTATCTAAAGCACTCCCAACTGATTGCATTGTTTTCCCTATTGTATAATTTATTTATTCAGCTAACCTCATAGTTGGGCACGAAGTCTTTCCAGCTAGTTCCAGAAGCAAGTCCCCATCTTCCTTCACGGGGCCTCCAAAACACACTCTCTTCATACCCCCTCTTCCCAGAGCGCCTTCTCGGCCTTTTCCACCTGTAGATTTTGTTGCCTTTTGGAGGCTGCAGCCACCTTCACAGAGCGTTTGTGAGAGCACAGAGTGCGCCTGCGCCATCGCCACGGACCCACGCAGAGTCCTCGCGATTCAGGTTCTGTGTTTGCAAATTCACTCTCTTAAAACATTTATTTCTGGTCCCCAAATGAATGCTCATGGCGCTTTCATGGTCGTGGATGGGCCAGTTCTCAGACAATCAAACAAGAAATTCTTGTTTCAGCTCTCCTACTGCAAACAAGTAGCCTTTTCATAATCTATTTTATACCAAGGTTCTTGAATTGAATTTTCTTTTTTTTAAGTAAAGATGCAGACAGAGATGAAGACGAGCAAGCAGACAGGAAGAGAGAGGAGGAAGCATTTTTATTTATTTTATCTACTTACTCGTCTTGGTTGTTCCCATTGGCCCCCAGGGATGGGAACCAGGGACCCTGGGATCTGTGTGGACTGTGCCCAACCCCTCCTCCACCAGGGCGAGCTGAAGTTTTGTGCTTTCTGTGATGCTGATTTAAAATGGCCCCACGCAAGACACTGATGGTCTGTCTACTGTTGTTAAGTGCAGGCACGTCTCTGACGTGCCTCGGAGAGAAGACACGTGTTAGATGAGCTTGGTTCAGACCTGAGTTAGACCGTTGATTGTGAACTCAGTGTGCAGGAATCAACGATGGATATTAAGCTTGCTTGCTTTTTTTCTTTCTTAAAGGACAGGTGCAGGCAGGAATGAAGGTGAAGAGGCAGGCAGGTGAGAACAGAGGAGGAAGAAGCACTTTATTTTTACCTAGTTGTTCACACTAGTTGTTTTCCCCCCTGGACCCAGGACTCAAACCCGGGGGTATGTGGCCTGTGCTCCTCTGGAGGCGATTGACACAACCGCTGCTCCACCAGAGTGCACCAAAATAAGATTTCTTTATGCAGAAACATAATCTGAGGTTATGTCTTGATGGATCTCTTTCCCGCCCTGGGAACAATGGTTCAGTATTTACTAAATCAGTGTACACAGTGACTTTATGGGACAGAACTGCAGCAGAGAATAAGAACTGATAATACTGAAAAAGAAAGGAGGCACATCCTGATGGAGTAGGGATTGGGCACAGTCCACATACATCCCAGCATCCTGAGTTCACGTCTTAGGGCCGGT
Organism: Solenodon paradoxus; assembly: GCA_004363575.1. Lineage (NCBI taxonomy): Eukaryota > Metazoa > Chordata > Mammalia > Eulipotyphla > Solenodontidae > Solenodon > Solenodon paradoxus. The sequence goes on along the minus strand of RJWH01004293.1, from coordinate 15,010 downwards.
GGAAACAACCAAGATGAACTAAATAAAAAAAAATGCTTCTTCCTCCTCTCTCTTCCTGCCAGCCTATCGACCTTCGTTCCTGCCTGCACCTTTCCTTTTAAATATAAGGGAAAAAAAAAAGCTGGAAAAGTAAACCAAAATCCTCTTCTGTGGGCTGAGGGCAGGGCCTTCCCAATTCTTAACAGCTGCTCGCCTCTAGTCCCTGGTCCCCATGGACAGGGACCAGGAGTCCTACAGTGTGAGGACCCAGTGCTTGCTGCCACTGCCTGGCTTTTTTTTTTTTTTTTTTTTTTTTTTTTTTTCCTTACCCCTGATTTTATTTTATATATTTAAAATTTTTTTTAAAGGAAAGGTGCAGGCAGGAATGAAAGCGAGTAGGCAGGCAGGAAGAGAGAAGGAAGCACTTTATTTTTAATTTAGTTGTCACTCTGGTTCATTGGAATTCATTGGAATTGAGCAGCATTTAATAAACTATGTATTTGCCTTAAACATCGAGAGTGTTGAAATAAAGTTTTCAATGTTACTATAAAAATTCATGGTATAATAATAAGAGTGCTTCATTAACCCGTTAACTAAAAAACATCTGTGGTGAGTCTCATAACCAAGTTTTCTAAGTAAAACAGGAATGGCATTTTGAAGTTATTACTATGTAACAAACTACACACATTTAGCAGCTTAGAATACAGTGGTCTAGGCACAGCCTGGTGGAGCAGCGGTTAAGTCAGTCGCCTCCGCAGGAGCGCAGGCCACATACCGCTGGGTTCAAATCCCAGGTCCAGGGGAAAATAATCAGTGTGAACAACTAAATAAAAATAAAATTCCTGCCTGCACCTTTCCTAAAAAATTGAAACAAATAGTAGTCCTGAATGTTCATCGCCACTTTACTTGTCATAGTCCCCAGACTGGAAACTACCCATCAGTAAGAACATGGATCAAACTGATACATCTTTACAACAGAATACTCCTCAGAAATAAAAAGGACGGGACAACCATTCGATGCAACACAGAAGACTTTCAAAAGCCTACCATTATGCCATTCATATGAAATTTCTCTGTCAGGAAAAGCGATTGCTTCTAGAATGGGACAGCGGACATAGCGACAGGAAACGGTCATGAAAGAATGTTGGGGGGTAATGGATATCGTCTACAAATCGCGATCATCTTCATTTCAACTATGAACATTTTCCGCAGGTCAAGGAAAGCCTCCTGACTAAGCTGCGTTCTGACGGACACAGAAATGTCGGAGGGAGGGAGGTGTTCCCAGTAGGGGAAGCGCTGGCAAAGGCCAGCGGTTTGAGAGGGGTCGCTGGGTTCAAACAACTTGGGACAGTTAAGTGCAGGGCTAGGGACTCAATGCTTCCATCTATGCCTGAGTCCTTTTCCTGACTCGTTTCGGTGCCCCGGATAAGCCCTCCCGCTTTCTGGGTCTCTCATCACTACGGTTTTACCATCAGGGAAAGGGGCGCAAGTCCCCCAGTCCTTTTGGCCTCCCCTCGACTAGCAGAAACCACCAATGAGTGACAGTTTCTTTGAGCCAATTGCTGGAGCTTAAAGCCGTGCTCGCTGCCTCCTCTTGGTCCAATGACCGTGCTCTCCTTCTGGCCAGCCGCTAATCGAGGGCGGGCCAGAAACCTCGTGACGTCTCTTTTTTGGATAAACCAATGGCAGCTGCTAGGGGGCGGATCGTCAAGGTGATTGACAGCTCTGCATAAGATGTCCGCTTAGCGCGGGGCCCGCCGGGAAGTGTTAAGGGGGTGCTGCGTGGGAGAAAGGGCAGGAACTCCTCGTAGGTTTTGCCCAATCACCAGTCGCGTTTCTTGTGATGGACGGGCCGACTTTCCCATCCCAGTCGCGTCGAGGGGGCGGGGCTCTGCACGCCAGACTGGGTGGGCCCCTGAAATTTGATGGGCGTCTTTTTCATCCAATTACTAGATGGTATTCCCAGACGGGCCGCCTCCATCGCCAATGAGATTTCTTGGCGGGGTTGCGGTGGGCGGGCCGTGGACCCTCTGGTATAAAGCAGTCCCGGGGGAGTGCGGGAAAGGGGGGGGTCTCGACGGCCGGAGGAGGAGTAGGTGCGGGTGAAGATGGCGGCAGCCGAGGCCGCGAACTGCATCATGGAGGTGAGCGACTGGAGCACCGCCGGGGGTGGGGGGCGGCTTGGGTTCGGTGTTTTATGCCTCCGTCGTGGGGAAGGGGCTCCGTGTCGGCGTGTTGGGGCTGAAGGCCCCCCAGCCTTACCGAGGGGACGCCGCATGCTCTGGATATGGGAGTACCGTTTGAGCTGCGGGGTTCCCAGTTTTCAGGGGCCTGCGGCATCCAGCCGAGCCGAGGGTCTCGTGACCCCTCCCACGTGGGGGAGGGCTGGGGGCGCTTCCGGCCTGGCTCCCACGTGGCCGCGGCGCGGTCGTTGGGGAGGGGGTGTGCCGGGCCGGGTGGCCTGGCGGGCTCCACGTGCGGGACAAAGGCCCCGCCCCCGGCCGGGGGAGGGGCGCCCCGGGGGGGCGGGGAGGAGGCCCTGACCCTCCCCTGGAGGCCCCCAGCCCTCCTCCCCGGGGTCTCGATTTGAATCCAGGGCGGGACTTACTTGGGGCCCTCGGCGAAGTAGAGTCTCATGGAAGGCCAGTGTCTCTCGACCCTCTCCAACCCGTTTCCCGGGACCAGAGTGTCTGCTCAGCCACCCGTCTAGGTTTAGTGCTCTCTCGGGTTGGGACTGGTGGAAGACAAAGAATTGGTTCCCTCTGGCCCCCTATGTTTCCTGTTCCCGGATTCTCCCCCGCCCGGGGTTTTGGAACCTGGGGGGATGGGTTGTGCCTCTGTGACCTCCCTCTGGGTGGTGGGGGGCATCCAGCTGAAGGAGATTCTTCCCGATGCGGCGCCGTGCACCCCCTTGTGGCCATTTCTGGGTGTGTGGGAGGGACATCTTTTTCATGGGGCGTGTCCCAAAGCCCACCTCCCCATTGGAGCCTTCCCGGGAGGGCCGGGGAGAGAATAACTGCTAGGAAGGAGCTGTGATGGGGCTTAGGCTGCTAGCCTCACTCCCTGCTGGATCCCTTTCTCTCCGGTGTCAGGAGTGAGGGTGGGAGAGGACCGCTCCCTTTCGGAAGCCCTGTTTGAGGGTCTTGAGCCTGGGTGCCTGAAATGGTTTCCAGTGAGGTTTGATTCTTGTGCGGCCTTGAGGAGTGGGTTCCCGCCTCCTGTTTCTAGCCCTCCTGGGGCTTGTGGTGATATCATTGGAATTGAGAAACGGGCCCCAATGGGAAATTCCCTTACCAGCCACCCTTGAGAGGAGTCCTCTCCTCGCCGGTGTGGGAGAATGGAGGTGGGACTTGGAGACCAGTGGATCGTATCTGTGACTTCACATTTCTTGGAGCCTGGAGGATGAGGCCTCCGGACTCCCTCCTTGCCTGGGAGCATTCTCTGCAGTTGTGGGAGGTGGGTCACCTCCCAGGGGTCACTGCAGTGATCCCCTTGGCAGAGGAAACATCCTTCCTAGGGCTTGTCTCAGGCCTCCTCCTCCCCCCATCCCTGCCTGGGACACTTAAGGGCCCGGGATGGGTATGTGATGGGGGCATGGGCTCCATCCTTCCCAGGACTCTGTCTTCCTGGGGAGAGGATAACGTTTTTTGTTTGTTTGTTTGAGGCTCCCTGAACCCAAAGAAGGAGCTAGGGGCTAGGGTGCCAGCTCTGGTGGGGCTGCCACTCCTCTTTTCAGGAATCCTCTCCGACTGGAGACTGGTTAGCAGAGGTCGCGGGTGTCCAGTGGGTGCTGCCTGCCAGCCCCCACCCCCAGCCACTCATGGCACCCCAGGACACTAGGGTGTGTGTCAGGAAGTGTCACCTAATCTGGGGGGATTAGCTGATGAAGGGGAGTGACAGCTGGCAGTGCCTGTGTGCCTGATGGGTGCCAGTTCTCTGGCCTGTCTGGGGGAGGTGCATGTGGTCAGGTGTCTGGCCCAAGAGGGGCAGTGTTGGGGTGGACTGCCATCTCTCCAGCCACAGCTGGGACAGACCCCCCTGTCTTCTCCCCCCACCTCTCCCACCCCGTTTTAAAAGCCCTGCCTCTCACTTGTCCCTTCAACCACCACACCCCACCAAGGAAAAGGAAAATTGGAGGCAACACCTCCTCCCGCTCCCAGTCCCCGGTTCTGGCCTGGCCCTCCCCTGGCCACTCCCAGTAGCTAATTTTTTTTCCCTGTTACTCTCTCCTAGAATTTTGTAGCCATCTTGGCTAATGGGATGAGCCTCCAGTCGCCTCTTGAAGAAGTAAATATCCTTTTGTGAGACCCCTCCCCACCACATAAATCTCTCTTGCCACACACATGAGGCCCTTTCCAGCCATCTAACCCCAATCCCTTTTGCTTCCAAGCAGGTTACCCTGTGTCCCCAAACACTTAGTACAAACTCCCTCCAGGTTTGTGGCCCCCAGCTGGCCTCCCCCAATACTGTGGCTACTTCCTTAACTCCACTTCCAGCCCCCTTTGCCCTTCCCGTGTCTACCCCAGTTCTGCCTTCCCCTCCCCTCCCCAGCTGTGGGCTGAGCTAGAGACGGGGGCAGAGAAACTGGAGAGATGGTAGGCGTGGCTGAGGTATCGGGGTACTGTCCTGGATGGTGCTCTGGGGGGGTCCTGGAAGAGGAAAATGGGGTTGTTAGGCTCTGGCGTTTGTGGGGAGGCAAGATGGCAGGTGTGGGCTGTAGGCTTGCCATGGATGACTTTGGAGGGGGCTTCTGTACCCCGAGGAGATGTAGGGACCTGGAGGCTTAAGAGGCTGTGGGGAGCCCCTGGATTTGACCCATGCTGCCGTCCGTCCTCTCCCAGGTCTCTTGTGGCCAGGCGGAAAGCACGGAGAAGCCCAACGCTGAGGACATGACATCTAAAGATTACTATTTTGACTCCTATGCTCACTTCGGCATCCACGAGGTGAGTGATCAGCTGCTAAGGCTGGTGGTTCTGAGGGGTTTGTGTTTGGGAGGCCTGGAACTGGAGTTCTCAGGCATGCGTACCGCCTCCCCTGGCAGCAGGCCGCCCTTTCTGTGTCGAGGCGCACACCCGGGGGGTCACCTCTCTCCCAGCCGTTGCCTTGGAGACCGAGTTAGGCCGGCGCTCTGCGGGGCCGCTCTTGGGAGGCTGGGTGGGAGTGCGCATGCGTGCCTAGGCCTGCAGCCCGAGGTCCGCGCCTGTTGCTCTCTGCCGCCCCCTAGTGACCGGCGGCAGCACTAGCACGCGGGCCCGCCTTGCCTGGGGCTTCAGGGCGATTTTGCATGTTGAGGAGGCTGACACCCCCCGAAGCAACCGGGTGGGCTTCTGAGGATTTTCTTTCTTATTTTTTAAGGAAAAGTACAGGCAGGAATGAAGGCACGTAGGCAGGCCGGAAGAGAGGAGGAAGAAGCACTTTATTTAGTTGTTCGTCTTGGTTTCCACGCTGGCCCTGGGTCTTGAACCCTGGTCACTGGGATATGTGACCTGTGCCGACTAAACCACTGCTCCGTGCGGTGTGCCTTTTTGTTCTTGTTGAACATTTAGTCTTTATTGTGGTCCCCCCCTGGCCTCAGGTCTCAAACCTCAGTCAGTCCTTGAGAGGTATGTGGACTAAGACCAGCGGCCCAATCCGCTAGACACCGTTGTTGTTAAAGGAAAGGTGCAGGCAGGTAGGGAGGAGGAAGAAGCCTAGTTTTTAAGTTAGTTGTTTCCCCAGCCCCGGGTCCTTGGGCCATATGTGGGCTGCGCCCCGCAGCCACAGGCTTAACGCCTGAGCCATCAGGCTGTGCCAAATTCAACTTCTAAGTGCGCAGTGCAGTGGAGTTGATTTGCTGAGGACTTTTGAGAGCCCCGGAGGTGATGGTAGAATCTGAATAGGGTGGGGGTTTAGTCCTGTTCGCCTGATTTTACAAATAGGGAAACTGAGGCACACGGCAGGGAAATGACTTCTTTAACGGCACTAACTAGGCAAGTAGAACGATCAAGCTCAACTCGCCAGAGCACCAGTGTCGGAGACCAGGCCCCGGCTTCTGCGGGCAGGGGTCCCCTCATGGTATCTTTGTGGTCGCCCCCCAGGAGATGCTGAAAGATGAAGTGCGCACCCTCACATACCGCAACTCCATGTTCCACAACCGGCACCTCTTCAAAGACAAGGTGGTGCTGGACGTGGGCTCGGGCACGGGCATTCTGTGCATGTTCGCTGCCAAGGCCGGGGCCCGCAAGGTCATCGGGGTGAGTGCGCCTGGGCAGGGAGGCTGGAGAGGGGGCCTCGCGGGACTCGGGGCGGGTCTCACCCTCCCTTCTTCCTGGGCCCTCAGATCGAGTGTTCCAGTATTTCCGATTATGCGGTGAAGATCGTCAAAGCCAACAAGTTAGACCACGGTGAGCCCTGGATGAGGTTGGGAGTGGGGTGTGGTGGGGTGGGGCGGGGTGGGTGAGCCGCTGCCCGTGGGCTTCCGGCGGCTTCCATGCTGCTGGCAGCCCCGAGACTCTGGCCTGAGAACCCACGAGCACTAGCGAGGAGCACGCGCTTCTGCTCTTTGAATGTGGACACTCCAGCTTCTTCTCACCTCGTCTCTTCCTTCTTGAACAGGTGCGGACAGGAATGAAGGCAGGCAGGCAGGCAGGCAGGAGGAGACAGGAGAAAGAAGCATCTTGCTTTTATTCACTTGTTCACATTGGTTGTTGCCCCGGCCCTGGATCTTGAACCAAGGACCTTGGGATGTGTGTGGACAGCGCCTGGTTTAACCTGCTAGGCCACCAGGATGTGCCTGCCTCACCTCGGCCTCTAGCAGCAGGGCAAGCAGCTTCTGTAGTAGAAGGAATGATAGGGTCACATGGCTGACACCTTGGGGTCCACAGTGAGAATGTTCCACCACCTCTGGACGGTCCTTCAGGCACTTCTTTGTTTTGCACGAGTATCCTTTCTTTTGTTGAATTTTTGCCCCATGAGTCCTTGCGGTTTCCAGCGTGTGCACTTCAGACTCCGGAGTCACAAATAACATTTCACACAAGCCTTTAACTGTACTCTGCTCCATGTCACCGGCTCACTGTGTGCTTGAACGCGTCTTATGTTGAAAGGGCAGGGTCCCCGGCTGGTTTTTGTAAGGAAAAGTGCACACAGGAATGAAGGCGGCAGTTAGGCAGGGAAAGGAGGAAGAAGAGTTTTATGTGTTTTTTATTTAGTTCAGCCTGGTTGTCCCCACTGGCCCTGGGTTGCAAACCTGGGACCTTGGGATGCGCGTACCGGGGATCGCGAGGGTCTCAGTCTTTTTGATGAGCGCATCCCCAGCTCATAGACTCTTGCTGAGTGACCGAACTACTGGGGGACATTTATTTATTTACTTATTTTATTGTAGTGACTTGTTCTCCACATTAAAGTAGTGTCATATGTACAGATTGCCTGTTTCTCAGCTAGATGTCAACACACCCTGCCCGCCACCAAGTGTTCGCACCACGTGCCCCCGCCCGCCCCATTCCCTGTAGGTCACCTCAGTTCTATTTCAAGTAGCCAAGGGTTGGTTTTGTTTCATCCGTTCCTTTGTCTATTCACGTTCTGTATTAGTGGACATTTAAGCAGCTTTTTAAACTTTCAAGCTTTTTTTTTTTTTTTTTCCCAAAGAGAAGGAACAAACCAGGAATGAAAAGCAAGTGGGCAAGAAGAAAGGGAGAGGAGGAGGAGGCATTTTTTTAGTTAGTTCCTTCTGATTGTGCCCCAGGTGGCGAACTCAGATTCTCGGGCTTTACCTGTGGCCGACACCCTGGAGGTAGCCTCAGCGCCTGCGCCACCAGGTGGTCATGTCTGGCGTTCTCCTGACCCCCTGCGCTGTGCACAGGGGTGGGCTCCTTCATATTTCTGACTATCGTTTCATGTACAAACTAGTACAGCTGTGAGGCTGACTTGGGGAGTTGGATTGCTTGGGTCAACAATGTAAATTGGCCAAATGATGCCAACTTGCCTTTGGGTTTCTACCTGCAAGACTGAGGGTTAGGGAACTTGGGAAACGGGTTTTCTGGCTGCGGTGGCTCCTACCACTGTAGGAACCTGCATGAATTTGGGGGTTGGGGGAGCAGAAGAGACTAATACAGTGAACCCCCCCCAGTTATTCAGCTTTAAAAATATCCGTTTGAAGTAACTTCTAATCCTATTATATTTTCCCTGCAATCCTCTCTCTTTTCCTGGTAAACAGGACATTTGAAAAACGTGACCATGCTTTAGTGACGATTTTTTTTTTTTTTTTTTTTTAAGGGGCAGGTGCAGGCAAGAAAGGGAGGAGGAAGAAATGCTTTATTTTTATTTCGTTGTTCACATTGGTTACCCTGGCCCTGAGTCTTGAACTCCGGACTTTGGGACGTACGTGGGATTGTTCCCTGGTATACGAGACTGCTAGGCCACCAGGGTATACCTAGTGACAAGATTTTAATGTCACCTAATGCCTAGTCCACAAAAAATATCTTCTTTTTCTTTTAAGGAAAGGTGCAGGCAGGAAGAGAGGAGGAAGAAGCGTTTTTATTTTATTTTCATTTAGTCGTTCATACTAGTGGTTTTCCCCTGGATCTGGGACTGGAAGCCAGGAGTGTGTGACCTTGTGCTCCTTCAGAGGCACTTGACCGAATTGCTGCTTTAGCGGGGTGCCTTGTTTCTCTGGGTCGTGCCCCTCAGCCTGGCTCACAAACCTGGGTCCTTGCAGTGTATCTGCCCCCGCGGGTCTCCAGGCTCCGGGTCCCCTGGGAGGCGAGTTTGCTGGTCTCCGGGCTGGTCGCATGTGCCCCTGTCTGCCCTGCAGTGGTGACCATCATCAAGGGGAAGGTGGAGGAGGTGGAGCTTCCAGTGGAGAAGGTGGACATTATCATCAGCGAGTGGATGGGCTACTGCCTCTTCTACGAGTCCATGCTCAACACCGTGCTCTACGCTCGAGACAAGTGGCTGGTGAGGCCCGCGGGGTGGGCTGGCCCGCGCAGCCTGGGATCCTTGGGCTGTTTGGCTGTCGGGCCAGGCTGAGGACCAGAGCCAGGCCAGGCATTTCCCAGGTGGGGGCCTTAAACCGGATTGAGTGCACAGATGTTAGAGGACTCAAAGCCCAAATGGAGGCCAGGGGCTGGACAGTGACAAGATGATACAGTGTCGGGAGGGAGGGAGTGCTAGGAAGAAGCTGCAGCAGGACAAAGGGACCAGGAGGGACCCAGGTGCTCAGATCAGAGCAGGCCTCCCAGGATTGGTGACTGAGCCTGAATAAAGGATGGGAAGTTGCTGCATGGGATCTTGGGAAAGAGCATGCTGGGCGGAGGAAATGGCCAGTGCAAAGGTCCTGGGGCAGGCGTGCTCTTGCCTGTGTATTGAGCAGTAGACATTAGGTGAAGGGAGCAGGTAAGACTTCACTTTTCCTCTCAGCAATGGGGGAGGCTTCTGAGGACTTCTGAGGGGTCGGGCATGACCATTTGGAGACTCGACTAGGGGATGGAGGCGGAGACGGGGGAGTAGGTCACAGCAGGAATCGGGAGGGGGTAGGGAGACCAAATAGGTGAGGTTTGGGGGGAGCATTGGCAAGGCCCCCAGCCCTTCACTTCCTCCCCTCCCTCTGCCCTCCATAGGCCCCTGACGGCCTCATTTTCCCTGACCGAGCCACTCTGTATGTGACGGCCATTGAGGACCGGCAGTACAAAGACTACAAGATACACTGTGAGCTGGGTGGGCTGGGGGTGGGCTGTGGTGGCCCCCGAGAGCCCGTGGGCTCACTCCTCCTTGCCTGTCTGCTCTGCTCTGCTCAGGGTGGGAGAATGTGTACGGCTTTGACATGTCCTGCATCAAAGATGTGGCCATCAAGGAGCCCCTGGTCGACGTGGTGGACCCCAAGCAGCTGGTGACCAACGCCTGCCTCATCAAGGTGAGGGTGCCGTGCCCCCTACTTAGGGCCAAAGACCCAGCTCAGCTGCTGCCCTGGAAGCCAACCTCTCGGCCAGGGGAGGCGCTACAGGCCCCGAAAGCCCCTTCGTCCATGAAAAGGTTTGGAGGCCGGGGACCTGTCAAGTTGTTTTTAGGGACAGGCGCAGGCAGGAATGAAGAGGAGCAGAGGCAGGCGGGAAGGGAGAGGAGAAAGAAGCATTTATGTTTATTTGGTAATTCATCTTGGTTGTTCCCTCGGCCTCCGGTCTCGAACCCGGGTCCTTGAGGCGCGTGTACAGTGGTTTTATCGGCTAGGCCACCAGGGCGTGTCAAGTTGTGATTTTTCAGTGGGTTTGGTTGGACCTCTTGTTCTTTTTAAATCGCCCCCCGGCTGACATGGCGGAAGGGCCGCGGGGGCGGCGGCTGGGCAGGGTTGGGCTGTGCGCGGAGGCGACCGGGCTCACGGCGTGTCCCGCAGGAGGTGGACATCTACACGGTCAAGGTGGAGGACCTGACCTTCACCTCCCCCTTCTGCCTGCAAGTGAAGCGGAACGACTACGTGCACGCGCTGGTGGCCTATTTCAACATCGAGTTCACGCGCTGCCACAAGCGCACCGGCTTCTCTACCAGTGAGCTGGGGCCCGCGGGGGGCGGCAGCGGGCTGGGGGGGGGGGCTCGCCGCTGACCGCCCGCCCGCAGGCCCCGAGTCCCCGTACACGCACTGGAAGCAGACGGTGTTCTATATGGAGGATTACCTGACCGTGAAGACGGGCGAGGAGATCTTCGGCACCATCGGCATGCGGCCCAACGCCAAGAACAACGTGAGTCCCGGGCCCAGCCTGCTGGGCTTGCATCAGGCAGCTGCGGGGCCTGGGAGGAGGGGACGGGGGCCGCTGTTCTTGCTGTGGAGCCCCTGGCAGGGTGGAGGTGCCGTCGTGGGCTGAGCGGGGACCCGGGTGCGCAGAGGGCGGTCGGTGGTCTGCGTCAGGGAAGAGATGGTTAAAAGCAGATTCTCAGCCGGGGCCGCTTAGCCACCCCCGCCCCCGAGGACATCATCCCTGGGGACACTTGGGGTTCTCACAGCAGGAGAAGGGGTGCTGCTGGCCTCTGCATGGAGGCCCGGGTAACCCCGAACCTCAGTACTGCAGAGATTGCGAAACCCCAAAAGGCAGTGGGGAGCCCCGGGGTGAGGTGCAGGCACTGAGAGCGAAAGTCGTTAGGGTCGTCGTCATAGGGGGCAGGAGAGGGTTTGGCTTCCAGGAAGCCCGGAGGAGAGGAAGCGGGGTGGGCCTGGGACCCTAAGTTTTGCCGTAGGTTTCTGGGTGGAGGAAGAACGCCTGAGGGTTTTTCTAAAAGAAGTGCCTCGCTGGCGGGAGCGGCCTCGGTGGGCAGAGACCTCACCCAGCTCCGCCAGGGGCGGCTTTTCTGGGGCCACGTGGGTCTGAAGCTGCCACTGGGCATCCGGCTTCAGGGCAGGTGCCAGACATGGGACCCCCGGCCTCCAGGACGGCGCGCGACGCGCGGGGCCTTCCAGGTCCAGCCTCACATCCGCCCTGTCCCCGCAGCGTGACCTGGACTTCACCATCGACCTGGACTTCAAGGGTCAGCTGTGCGAGCTGTCCTGCTCCACTGACTACCGGATGCGCTGACACGGCCTGCTTCTCCCGCCGGGCCGGGCCGGCCACCTTGGGCGGCGTCGGGCTCCCCTTCCTCTCCCTCCTGCAGAAGGGGGCTTCAGGGGCCTGGGCTGGGGGGGAGGGCACATCGTGACTGTGTTTTTCATAACTTATGTTTTTATATGGTTGCATTTACGCCAATAAATCCTCAGCTGGGATGGCTCGCCTTCCTGGGGTCCAAGGTGAGCCTCTGCAGGCGCTGAGGCCCTGTGGCAGGTGCTGGGGGCCGCCTGCGGTGGCTTGGGGTTTCTGTCTTCCCCGCCTTCTGTTCACCTCACCAGGTGGGGGGTGAGGGTTGGAGCATGGTTTGCTGCCCTGCCCTCTGCAGCTGGGGGGCAGATGTGGCGGGGACAGAAGTCCTAGTGGGGGTGCGAGACCGCTTCCTCTCCAGCCCTGGCTTGGAGCTCAGGCGGGGGTCAGTGCAGGGGTCCCACCTGCCCAGTTTGCAGGGAAGGACACCCGGGCCCTGCCCAGCTCCACAGCTCCGGGTCCTGTGCCGCTCCTGCCGCAGGCTGGCATCGCCTCCGCCCCGCAGCACAGAGGGCTCTGGTCGCAGTCTGGTCACCCAGACACAGTGCCTGTGCCGCAGCTCTGAACCTCACACTGTCGACATCTTCCTCAGGTTGGGGTCTCCACCTACTAAGCTAGCTCCTTTGTCCCCATCCCCAGGCAGCTGCACATGGCGCTGCCCCTGTGGCCCCCCCCCCAGTCTGCTTAAAGGGGTCACATCAGCATACCCACTGGGCTTGGAGGCAGGGGTGCAGGAGGTGAAGATGGGGGTTCTAGTCCAGCACTGGCTTTGTTTAGTTAACTGGCTGTCCCTGCCTGGGTCTTGAACCCAGGAGTATGTGGCCTGTGCTCCTCTGAAGGTGATTGACTTAACTGCTGCTCCACCAGGGCACCCCCCCCCTCCAAGACTTTTTGGGCTGTTTTCCCTTCCTGAGAAGTGGGGGCACTGGCACTGACTCCTCACACAAGCCGAAGCCATCCTTGAAGGTTCACAACCACGACGAGGGCCCCCCTGTCTACACCAGTGAGAAGGCGGAGGCAGCAGGGACTGGGCGTGGTGACCATGAGGGCAGAGGGCTCTTTCGTCAGCCGTGCTTTTCGCTACGGTGATTGGGACAGTGGTCCGTAAGCAAGCCCCGTGGCCTCAGTTCTGAGTGACGCGAATTCAAGACCACTTCTGCAGTGGTTCTGTTTGAACCCGGTCTTTCACACTCCCCTGGGGGACCCTTGTGCCAGGTCCCCCAACTCCACGGGTGCCTCTTTCTTGGGCATCGCCTCCAGAGACTGGGCTCCGCTCCTCCCCGGAGCTCTCCAGCAAGGTTGGCGGGAGCCCCGGGACCCCGACAGCAATGGGCACCGGAGGCGGCACGAGGCCGGGGTTCTGGGTCGTTCTACGACAGCCTGCAGCGAGCGGGCCAACGCAGTGCCCTGCTTGCGGGGTTACCTGACCTGGGGCACGTCTGCTCCCCTGGCCTCGCGTGTTGATCTCAAGTTTCTCGTCCCCTAACCACTTCCTAGGGTCCCCTAGAGACGGTCCCCTCCTCCTGGCTGTGACTAGGCTGGACCCAGGTCCACGCCAGACCCCACACGGCTAAAGAGAATGACCAGAGCAGGATAAAACGAGTTCGTGTTTTAAACTTCTCATCTGTCCCCATTCCAGTCTGCCCGTCTGAGCCTGACCCCTAATACAGCCCCCTTCATCCATGCACCTTTTTCCTTCACCGAAGTCCCCGGCCTAACTTAACTCCTATCTGCCCCAGCGCCGCCTCCGCGAAAGCTCTATCCAGGCCGCTGCACCCTCCGTGGGTGGGTTTTTTGGCCGCCCTCCTCCCTCCCGAAGCTGATGGATACTCGCTCCGGCTTGATGCCCCGCACGCCCGAGTGCGTGTCCCCAGGGAGGGCTGCTAGTTGTGTGCTGAGTCTTATTCTTCGAAGAGAAAGAAGCGATCTGGGAAGCCCCAGAACCGGGAGCCCGGCGGAAAGCAGCTCGGTGGAAGCCGGCAGGCCTAATGGTGGACAATAGGGGCGGGTCGCAGAAATCTGAGGGTTGTGGGTCGAACGAAGGGAGGGGATTGGACGCCGGGATTCGAAGGGGGCGGGGACAGGATGCGGGTAACGCGGGTATCAGGAGGGGGCGGGGATAGAAGGCCTAGATTGGAAGGAGGCGGGGATAAAACCAGGACTTGAATACCCGGCCAAGCGCACGCGAGATAGAAATCCGGGTTCCTGGATACTGGATAAGCAGGGGTCGGGCAGGAGCTCCGGAGGCCAAGCCGTGGACTCGTCACACTGGGATTGGACATATGCAAGTGGGACACGGGTCCGGCGCTCTAAGCCGAGGGTCGGGGGTTGTATTCGGCCTTATCTCCAGGTTCCGATCCGTGGACCCCTGACCCAGTGTGTAAGTACCGGACGGGAGGGGCCAGCGCTCCTGCCGGGCAGTTGGAGGCCGGTGTCTTGCGTTGGCGTGCGGGCCTCTCCATCACTGGTCCTCGACGCTGGACTCACAGTTCCAGCAACCCTGCCGGCGAGGCATGCGCAGTATGGTGCATCCCCCCACCCATCCTCCAGCCCTGGATGGCGGGGTGGCTAGGGGACGCTGGGCCACCCCGGAGCGGATGAATTTATTAAACTGTCCCCCTACCTCGCCCCCGCCTTGGAAGGGGAAGCGGAAATAGGATGGATGGGGCCAATGTCCGGCAGGTGTTCCTTACAATTATGTCTGGAACTAGTGGTTAGCGTTTTTCTCGAGACCCACTCAACCCCATGCTGAACTGGCTTCCCGCCCCAGCGCCCCTACCCCGGATCTGGAAAATCCTTTACTGGGGGAGGTTCTGTCCCCACATCACGTGCTCAGCACAACTGAAAAGGGGGTTCCCGAGGTGTTCACATGTCCCCAATTGACATCCCCCACCCCAACCCCAGAATCTGGCCAGTACCCTCAGGAGTTTAGGGGAGCGGGGAGCTGGCTTCCAGGGACTGCGGGCGGAGAGGGCTAGGACCGGAGAACAACTCTCCGCCCTCTCGCCAGGCTCCCGCGTGCCATGGCTGAAGCGCACCAGGCCGGGGGCTTCCCATCGTCGTTGACCTCGGGCCGCGCAGCAGCGGAGCTCAACACCCCACTGTTACAGGACATCTATCTCTCCGGACTGCGCTCTTGGAAGAGGCATCTCCACCGCTTCTGGGTGAGGAGGGCTGCGCTCGGTTTCCTTCCTGGATGCCTGAGGCCCACGTCTGGCTTCCCGGTGGTCCTACTTCTGAGATCCCATCACCCTCTTCTGGGAAATTCAGTGTCCACTTCCAGGACCCCTCAAAGCCATTGCTTAGTTCTCTGTGGCGCAATTCCGGGATCCTCAGTCTCACCTACGAGCCCCTATTCTCACCTCTTACACCCCTATCCCTTTCTTTGCCTGCCCAAACACAACTCACCCCAATTTCTAGAACTCCACCCCTTTTCTGCA